>BRZM01000373.1:1104003-1224846 GCA_033238685.1 Lates japonicus
GGAAGCATGTATTGCTAGCATTAATAGTCCATTCCATCCGGCTCCATATGTGTTTCTAGACTTGGAGAAGGCCACATCTGTGTCCCCTCTGTCTCTCTTTTGGGCCACCAGTATCAAGTGTGCCATTCAGCCGTTTTCAGTGAATGTTGGGCTCACCTTGTCCTTGTCACTGACAGGATCTCAAGGTGAAGCCAGGGGGAGGATATTGTCTGGTTTTGCCTCTTTGCTCTTTGCAAACTGTATGATTCTCTCGTCTTTATGAGATCGTGACCTCACACTTGGATCAGAGTCAGCACCTCCAAGTCTGAGGCCATGGTTCTCTGTGAGAAAACAGTGGATCACTCCCTGCAGGTTGGGAGTTTGGGGTCAGGGTAAGATAGAGCATGAGGTCCACAGATTGCATTGCATTGTACCAACTAGGAGACCAGTTGGATGTGCCAGAAAAATCCTGGAGCTGTTTATATATCTCATCTGGCATGGGAATGCCTCAGAATCCTCCAGAAGGAGCTGGAAAATGTTGCAGGGAAGAGGGATGTCTGGATAAGTGGTGGACGATGGAATCAATAATAGATTCCAGGAGTTACTTTGTGATGATATAAATTACCATATAGATTGTACAGTAGATAGGTTTTTTTTCACAAATAATTTTTATCCTGTCAGAGAACCATTCCATTTAACCTGTTTCTGGTTCTAATATTGCTGTGAAGGTCATCTTTAATAAAAATTCTGGGCATTCTCCTTACTGAAACATATTTTAAACTTTATAAATTTATTCTAGTGTTCAGGCAGGCGTTGATGAGATTTCTCATCGTCAACAAAGGTGCAAATTGGCCGCTCTGCGCAGACGCCACAAATTTAGTTTTATTGTGGAGGTTCAGCTGACGCTAATAAAGTCTGATACAGCAAAACATCACAGTGTCGACAACTGAATGTGAAAAACACATCATTAAACAAAGAATGTGTGCCTGCATTCACAGAATCTGTTAAAGAGTGCCCAGAGTTTTTGCTTTTAAACTTGAACTCTGAATGAATGAACCTCAGGGCTTTATTTTGACATCAGACCCTGTTTCTTATTATAGATTAAACAATGTATTTTAATTTGTAATTTAGTCATAAAAAGAAAATCCGTCAGTCATAACACTCAAAGGAAAAACTAGTGCTCACATTTTCTGTTTATGACTGCTAACTAATGATCAAATGGACCATTCTCAGTTGTAGCAGATGTAGCAGTAGCAGATGGCTAATATGTTCTGATACAGACACTAATCTCACATTTACATTCAGAAATTAGACATTAACTGACACAAACATCCAGAGCGAGTGGAACTGAGTGCGTTGCTTTTTATCAGAATGATGTTTATCAGAAACTTTGAGCCCTGGATACGAAATAAATGAAAAAACATCACGATTAAAAGCCAGTAATTGTGTGCGGTTTGAATATTTTAAACCTCCTCAACTTTTGAAAACATACATTTTTCATATTTTCTACACACTTTGAATTTGAATATATTTGTCTGTGTTAGATGGAGTATCATTTATTCCTACAATATTCAGATTGGCTTGGTTTCACAGTGTATCTCTGGAGATGGTTAAATAAACTGTGTTTAAAATGGATTTGAATAACAAGGTTTGGCTGTCTTTCTGTTTTGTATGTGATAGAGTGACTACTTACTTATTTTGCATTCAGAGGAGGTAAAAACTTGCAGTCCGTTGACAGGCCTGTTCTTCTCTTATTGTCTCTTATTAGGCAATCATAATGGCTAGTCATGGCACATTGATGTGCATCAGTGATTAAGAGACAGTGATGGTGGACGACAGAGAGAGAGGAGGGATTGGCAGCAAGCCGCCACTTTGTTCATAATTAACTGTGGTTTTGTTAGCGTACCTCATGTTAATTAGTTAATATGCTAAATAATTAGCTGTATTGAAAATTAATGAATGCTTTCTGAGTGATTTATAACCATAATTCATTATTCACTCTGCAGCAAATAAACCTAATTGAAAAACGTGAATTAAGTGATCACGCAAATGTTCCCTGTTTATTGTCAGAAGAACCTGCAACTCTGATTCTCATTATTTTACTGCCACGAAGGCCATGAAAGAAATTCAACAGGCAGCATAACATTAAAATCATGCTGAGTCATAAATAACAGTAAATCACATATTTTACCAAAGCAGACATATTTTAATTAACCTGACTGTTATTGCTTTTATTGTGTTTCCTTCACTGTATTCAGCCCCTTAAGGTTTTTTTTTTTTTTTTTTTTTAAACAAAATTCCCAATATCCAGGTATTAAGCTTTTAAGTCTGGAGGTATTTTCAATACAGCTGCTCGCCACAGTCTTTCTTGCCAAGTCTTCCTCTCTGTCGGTCATGGATGAGTCACTGGAATCCCTCCTGAACTGACTGGGAACAATAGCTTATTAAGAACCAAATGATGGGCCATGTGTTCTGTTTTCTCAGATTATTTCATAATGACAAAAAAAAAAAAAAAAGTAACACAGCACCCGGCTGGCCCTCAAGTAAACAATGCACCGATTGTCCTTGGGGGGCACTTCTCCTGTTGACTGCCTCCTGTTACATCTGTTTGTCTGCCTTCTGGTGTCAATATTTAAACTCTACCCTCTCTGGGGGGGCAGATCTCACTTAAGTTACCATTATTTCTGGTATAAAATCAGTTTAGGGCTGTAAATACATTTCTCCTAAATTTGTGTTGTGGCTTTGAATGTGTGTGTACGTGTGTGTGTTTTATGTGTTTCTTGGAAATGGTAGGTGTTTTGAAGGATTCTGTTGTCTCTCTTGACTTAAGGTGTGTCTGGTTTGTGAATATATACATGCAGGGTTTACCACTGAGCCTGGATTAACACTCAAAGTAGACTGATAAGTGCAAACATTATGAATATTAAGACCACAAGTGAAAAGAAATAGACACGGGACGTGACTGGCTGTGACGTAACATTTTTCATGATCACTCTATCGTCCTTAATTAAGTTAGAGCAAAACTATAAAGTGGATCAGCTACCTTTTTTATTTCTGAATTATGTATGAATAGTTCTTGGTAGTAGGCAACATGACATGACATTATACGTTTCTCCATATGGCTGTATTGTCTCTGTATAGGCTTAGCTGTTGGAGGGATTATTCATGGATTCCCCACTTTTAGCACCCACATATATAACACCTAGCGTGTGTGTGTGTGTGTGTGTGTGTGTGCGTGCCATCATTTGTATGTTCAGCATGTGCATCTGTCGCAGACTATTGCTAGTCATTTCAGCCATACGCAGCCTACTGTGAAATTATTGTCTGTTTTTGACTCAAACATGGAGTTTCATGCTAATCTGACTTGTTTTCTCATTATCTTCTCCCTGACCCCTCCCACTTCTCTCCTCTTTTTGCTCATTATCTGTCCTCTGGTTTTCACCTCACTTCAACCTCATCTTTTTCTCTCATTTGTGTCTCATCCCTCTCTCTCTCTCTCTCTCTCTCTCCCTCTGTTCCTCCTTCTCTCTGTCCCTCGCTGTCTCCCTCTCCAGTCCATCAACGTCCACAGTGGTGCTGCTCACTGCTAACTAGGCTGCCTCTGAGCCCACAGGTACGTCCCCTCCTCCCCCTCCTCCTCCACTTCATGCTCTATTTTTAACTCCACTCTGCAGGATCCTTCCCCACGATTCTCCCTCTCCAACCCCAACTCACATCTCTGTCAGCACCTCTCTGCCAAGTGGTTGGAGACTGTAGACCAATACCTGTTTATAAATGTATCCCCCCATGCTTCCTTTCTACCTTTTTTGTTGAAGAAATGCTGTCCCAACTTCATTTTGAACATGTATGAAAAGTGAGTGGCGTGGCACACTCTTTGTTTCCATAACAACATTAGATGCTCTTTTCGCTGGTGACCTATGCTCTTACTTAGAGAGGAAGTAGAGGACAAGAGGGGAAAAGGGAGGAGGGAGGACAAGACCAAGGTCTCAAACCCCACATTGTTATATGTAGGCTGCATGATGTGTGTTATTGGTGGATACGTTCATTCATGGCTTTGTTAAACTGCCACCTTGCCCCGCAAGGAGTCTGGCAGCCATTTCAGCCTGCACACTGCGTGGAAACATAATGCAGTTGTTGGACTGTACAGCTGAAGTCCGGGGCCTCGTCTGGTCCCCTCCTCGGCCCCTTGTCTGTTAAGACCAGTTGACTGGCTTTTCCTGTTGCATATCCTCTTGACAAGAGCTTACAGCACACACAGCCTCCTTCAGGGGATGAGTACCACGCTCTTGAAGCTCTATGTATTTGTGTGGAAGAAGCATGTTGACTGTATAATATACAGGCTGAGTGGGTGTGCGGTTCTGTCATGTAAACAGTTGCTGGAGCTCTTTACGCTCCCGTGGTGATAAAGAATAGCCTTAAATGGATTGAAGAGGTAGTGCAGCCCTGATAGCTCGGCTTTTGCTCAGAGAATTTTTTTTTGTCTCATTGTAGAGAGTCATTTACATAATTTATTTTAAGAAAAATAGAATTTCTTTTGCAAAAATGGGTCAAAAAAATCTTTAATATTATAGAAGATCTCTTTATTTTCATTGGGAACAAAATGTCTCAGCTGGATGATGCAGCTCATAGTTGCAGCTGTATGTGAAGGTTTCTAGGTTTTTTATAATCTTATCCCATCAGAGGCTGCAGTAGAGTCACATAGTGTTAATAGTGTTAATTCATTAATGCCTTGTTGATTCTCAGTGATATACTGACTGTTTATTATTGTCTCCATTCTAAGGCTTGTAAGGCTTAATGGAGGACTACAGACAAAAAACAATGTGTTGTCCTGAACAAGTGGTTTGGTTCCCATGGTTACACTGTTTGTCTTTGATGTGAAGCATTTACATTTAATATGTACTTGATCAAGGTTGTCTTTGATACAAAAGGGAGGAGGGACAAACAGAAAGAAAGAGTATAAAAAAGGCTAAATTGAGGATCATTTAAAAATCGTTGAAGCCAGGATTTTGCCTATTGGCAAGCATTGTTTGCTCTTAATGACGGCATCTCAAATACAGATTGCACTTTAAATACCTGCTGACTTAAAACACGAATTTCCATTTTTTCATGTGTGAGGCAGACAATTGAGAGGGCCGGCCACATCTGAGGTAAACAACGCTTTGTGAGCCTTAAACACACGGTCTGACTCAGTAATGATCCTCGTCTGTGTTTCCCAGACGTGGCATTTAGGACTAAGGACAGACCTGCCTCGCAGCATTCCTTGCCTGATTTTCTCATGCAGAACTTACACAGGTAGACGGCTGTGAGAGAATCCATTTGTCAAACTCGCAGTCCTTCACGGCTATAGACAGCCGCTGTCAATGGGGAGGCTTTTGAGTTATTATGTGCCTTACCAAAAGAAACATGCAGCCTGTTTTTAGCGGGAGGTTTTCAGAATTTTATTTTATTTTTTTAACACACGTAGACACTCAAAAAATACACACACAAACCAAACTACACACACACATTAACTTCCTCCTTCTCCCTGCCTGGCTCCTGTTGAGGCACATCACACACTCTCCGAGCACTCAGTCTTTACCTGTCAAGGAGGCACACTCTGCAGCAGATGCAATAGGCCGAGCAGTGGCATGCTGAGATAATGTAGACAGTAACGCTGCCAAAGTTGTGATGTTCCATGCAGCACTGAGTCTAGCCTTTGAACGAACAGCAGTCCTTTCAGTGCACTCCCATACTTTGGCATAATGTTTACAGCCCTTTCAAAGAAAACAGAAATGCTCAGTTGGTCATCTCACCATGTCCTCACTTAATAACTCAGTGTCGGATGTTTGTAGCATGTCATTCTCCTCCTATTTCCCTCTGCTTTATCAATGGGGCTGAAATGCTGCTCTTAAGCAGACTTAAGCACTTTCAATGATTTTTGACTGATGTTGTCTTGAACAGTGATGTTTTAGGCGATAGCAGGAGACCCAAGTAGCTGCATTAGCGTGAGCTTTGTAAATTGGCTCTCTTCTATGAGCCACAAGGGTCTCTCTGTCTCTCATCATTCTGCTCTACTTTTGCTTCCCCCTTCCCTGCTATCCTCTCTTTTTCCTCTGATGTCTGTTTCTCACTCATCTTCATTTCCTCCCTCTTTTTTTTGGAGGCCTGGCAAAAGCATAAATAGATTATTAATACTAGATAGGCTTTTTTGTGTGTCCCTTTTGTCTTTCCCGCTCGTTGCATTTCATTTTCCCTTCCTCCCCTCTTGTCTCATCCCTCCTCCCTCCTCTGGTGTATGCCTTCTGACAGCTGAGGTACCCTGCAGCCTGCATTGGCCAGGTATAGCACTAGATGAAAGGTCTGCAGCCAGAGCTCGCTTTCAAAGATGCCTTCTGCCGCATCTCTGCTCTCCATGGGCACTCGGTTGTCCCTGCCAGGCAGATGGAGAGAAAGCGAAGGGAAAGAGAAGAAGACGGAAATAAGGGGTGGGGTGGTGGGGGGTGGAGTAAAGATAACCGCAGACAACAGAAAGTTAGAGACACAGTGAGATCTTCAAACTTGCCCTTGCTCCAGATGCGGAAGTTGCGCCCCGGCCCGTGTGGATGATCAAAGACGCTCGGCATCCAGGTGAGCGCAGCCAGGGGAAGCGACGGGGCCCTCTTTCATCGTGCCTCCAGTTTGAAGCTCTGCTTATGGTTCCTTACTTGTCCGAGGCCACTGTGACATGAATGAGTTTTTTTTGTTTTTTTTTAAAGTGTTCCTGACATGTCACCACCTGATGTCTTTTGAATGCACTTAAATCTAACTCAGCGTTGAAGAAGTAACATCTTGATCCCAACAAAATCCACTGAACTTTGTCCCTAAAGGTGAAATTTAAATGTCTCATCTAGCTTCAGTGCCCAGTCAAGTCAGGATTGATGTCCTCGCATTTAGTCTGGATTTGTTTCATCAGTTTGTTAATTGTGAGAAAGCTGCCCCTCCCACTGGAAACATGGATCAAAGCGCAAAACAAGGAGCATTTTGTCTGCTAAAAAAAAAAAAGAAAAGAAGTTTGATCTGAGGAAAACGAGTTTTTCAAAGAAAAATACTCATGTGAGACAGGCATTTGCTTATTATAGCATTTGTTTTGGGATAAATTTGACCTTTTCTAACTAATCAATTAGATGTGCTGAGGTCCAGTAGCAAGACTGGCTTGCCACATGAGAAAAATATTGCCAGTGCTTCAGCATAGTGGCAGAGCTCCACAGTCAGCGTGTCATTCTACTCGAGATCGCCCTCAGGCCTCAGCTTCCAAACGCTTTTAAGGCTGTTACCAGACCGAATCAAAACACGGCATCCTGTCAAAATCCAAACAGAGCATTTGCCAGTTTCGCCAGAAAACCCACGCCCGGGAAGAATAAAACTTTTGCCGTAAAGAGATATTGCATCACAATAGAATGCAAACGATTTGTTTCCTTAAATCTTCTTCTTAATAACCATCCGAAAACCCTTTCCTCTGTGATTGCAGGAGGACAGGCTACTTATGTATGGTCGTCGCGATAACCGGCCCTGAAGACAAGCTTAATGTAACAATTGAGATTAATGGATGCTGCGGTGATGAGGGAGGAAAGGGCAGCAAAACAACCTGACGGTTGGTCATTACGAAGACGAGGGCCAAAAATCAATCACGCCGACACGCCAGACTTTGACAGATGCCTGACGCCTGCTTGATGAAGAGCTCTGCTGTTCTTCGGAGCGGAGGAGAGGAGGAGGAGGAGAGGAGAGGAGGAAGAGGAGGGAGAATTAATGAGCTGGGAAGATATAAGCAAGAGGCATGGAGGAAGAGTCAAGAGAGCAAGAGAACAGGAACAATCAACCAGAGAATCAGCAGGTGAGGCAAAAGAGTTTGTACTGTATATGTTAATGAATAGATATTGAGAAAGGCAAGAGATCAGCGCCACAGAATGGAGGGCTAAAAAGGATCAAGACATGGAGGGAAAAAGATAAGGAGGCAATAGGAGAAATAGACTCATATTACTTTGCAGCAATCTGAAGTCATTTGATGGCTATGTTACCGAAACAGCACTTTAACAGCAATCTGCATGCAGTTTTTAGAGCAGGCTAGAGTCTGTGTTTTTGACAACACCTTTAAAGGCTATTTCATGGTGTCTGCCCCAACGGCATGGGAGAGAGTATTTCTGCGTGGAATGCTACTACATTATTGGCCCGCATCAGTAACTAGAGAGGTGCTTGATTTCATTTTTTTTACCACTTCACTTCCAGCTAAAAAATGTATGTATGTATCAGAAATCTTTTCACTCCGAATAACGTCTGGGTTGTAAAATGCAGTTTTAAAGGTCAACCAAAGTCCAATGAGATTCATTTCAACAAGCCTTCTGCCGCTGCATGGTTTCCAAGTGAATTTATTGGAGAAATACACTAGCTGTCAAAGTTATAGAACAGCCCCATTTTTCCAGAAGCCATTGAAATTTAAGCAGCTCAAGTCCAATGAATAACTCAACTGGTACAAAGGTAAGGGCACCAAAAGAAAAATCAGGATTAAGAAATTGTTTAACTTACAGCTCTAAGCAATGGAAGAAAATTTTAAAGTTTTGCAAAAGTTTATGCAAGAATTCCGTTTTGTTGGATGACTTGCAAACCCTCTGTCTGTACAAAGCCAGAGTTCAAACACACTGTTCCTACCTCTATATAGGGATGTGTTGAAACCGTGAAGAAGTTCTTGCTTTCAGAATGTATGTGTAACAAAGGATAAAACTGCTGGTCTGGGGTTCATCCCCAGTGAAGATAATAACCCAACAGAATAAGGTGGTGGCTTCACACGATGTGAGAGCAGCACAGTCTCCAGACTTAAACCCCATTGAGCTGGTTTGGGATGAACTGGATAGAAGGAGTTAAAGAGCCACAGGTGCAAATACATTTGTGGAAAACCGAACAATATTGATTTCCATTGTAGAAAGAGCGTCATTTGAGTGTGTTGGCTTAAATGAGTCAAACATTTAGATTAAATTGAATTTTAAGATTCCATCATTCCTTTTCTTAATCTTCTATGCTCTAATTTTAGACTAAACTGAGAAATGTATATGTAAAAGGAAAGTTGCAAACGTTTGCCTGGTAGTAAAGACTAATCAAAAGGCATTTATTTTATCATAGCTTATCTGTTCTTGGCCAGTGTGTGAAATGAAGGGTTGGTAACAGTATAAACCTGTATCTGCAGTCTTTTTATTTTGACTATGTCTGGAGTCTAGGTAATACAATACAAGTATATCTTTTGCTGATGCTAATATCCTGTTGCACTCTATATCTGAGCATATTGTGAATCTAATAATATACAGATTGTATTAGAGCTTGTATCTGTGCCCTTTTCTATTTTCTGTACTATAAATGGATAAAATGCAGAAAAGACAGGAATAGGGAATGGCGTTGCCAGTAAGCAACAACTTGTGGCAAATGAGTAAACATGTTTACAGAGCAGGGTAGTTTTATTCATTGCAGCAGTGTCAGTCTGGGGGATGCAGGCTGTCTGACAAAAAATAAGCAAATAAGAAGTGTTAGATTATTGTGTTAGTTGTCAGGAAGAAATAGAAAAGGTCTAACCTAACCTTTTACTACTTTTCTTTTCAAAGTGCCGCTTGTCCTGAGGTCGCTACTTAAGCCAAAACAGCTTCTTCCTCCCAAAGAGATGGCACTTGCCGGTTTGTGCAACTCCTGACAAGCAGTAAATTAGGCAAATTAGTTGGATTTTGACATCTCATCTAAATGACTCATCTACACATAGACTGTACTCACTGTCCAGAGCCTCCAGTCACTTCAGCACACCTCCTGTCAAAGCTCCTTGTCAAGTGACTATGAGGACCACACACCCCAACCTGGCTGGTACTCAGGACGGCCAAATGTGGTTTCACACACATGCATGATGTGCATGTCAGGAGAAAAATGCCTCAAACCCAGAGATGCCTGACATCTTTTTTAAAAGTCATGAGGTCATTTGTTGCTGAACCAAGAATTAGCGTAATTTAAAGAAAGTGAGTAGGACATGAAATCAGTGCTGAAATATGAATAATAAATTGAGGGAAAGATTGTGGGTTTTCAGTTGCTTATCCCTTGTGGTCTAAAGCATGCATAAATCATGCTTTTACTACTACTACTACTGCATATGGCAGCGATACTTTCTAACTGACACTTCTTCAGTAAAAATGCAGATAAAATTTCAAATGACGGGTTGATTATGTCACTTTTAATCTTTAATTCTGCATGTGTAATCATAGTCATCATTTTACTAGATAGTACGGAAGCAGCAAAGGACAGAAAGGCAGAGTGAAAGGGGATGGATGACATACAGGTTCCACTCTGATCTTGGATAGAACCAGTGCTTGGATATGGGTCCAATATATACCATACCATTATCCACAACTAAATCAAAGAGGATTAAAATGAGATCTGAACTTGTAGTTCAGATCATTTCTGTGAATATGCTCTTCATCTGTGGTTGTGCCACTTTTTCATTCTACTATCCCCTTGTTTTATAATTGACTGCTGCACACCTGGTATACAACACACTGTAGGCCTTATTGCACATGTTGCCAGCTCCATACTATCTCTCCATCTCTATTTATTTCTCATCTATAGGATACTCAGTCTATCCCTCGGGGCATCCTGTATCTCTTATCCTTCCTTCTACCTCCATATCTGTCCTCACTTCTTTCGCCATCTCTGCTTTTAATCAAGCCTCTGATCATAGGCCCAGAGAACAGGATACTATTAGGTCACATGTTTAGCACGATTTTACATTGAGCTCTGTCTTTCTCTGTCTGTCTGACCTATATTTCTCTATATCCCTCCGTGTTTGCTTTTTTTTTTTTTTTTACTTTTATTTCTCCTGTCTCCTCTCTCAGGCTCTCAACCTTTCCCACTCTTAAGTGTCGCCTTCTGCTGCAGTAGCAGTGGATATACAACGCTTGTTAGCCAACAACCAGTAATGCTATCCACCCACCACTCAGGCTTTCATCTCCACACTGTGAAAGTCACACTGATTATTTCAGTTCATCAAGTTACAATCTGTCACTCTCATTGTTTGCTAGCTTGCATGAGGCTGCAGCAACATTCACTGTGGGACTTTGTGGTGAAACCAGTAATTAGAGATGTGGCTGTGGCTCTGAAAAGCACGCAGTATGCACAGTGACTGATCACCATGTGAGCACTTCTCCTCCAGTCATCTGTCATCGAAACTGGCCTCGGCGCAGACTCTCTTCATGTCACCTGGTATACTGAGGCTTTAGGCAGCTAAGCTTCAGAGGAAGCAAAAAGGTCTGCCAGGGGAAATGAAATTATGAGGCTTAGTGGAGTCTTATTGATCCACTATAGAGATAAGGTGAGTGACAATTCCAAATGCATAACTTTAAATGAACTATGGCACCTAGTAGTGATGATACTCATTTATATACTGACCAAGTATCTGCATAATTGACTATACTAACCAGCACTCTAATTTTAGAATGCTCTTTATGAAGAATCAGAATCCATGATCCAAATGTAATCAAAAGTGCAGCGACAATGCCACAAACAAAAGTGCTGCAACCTGATGTCACCTGTTATTTTAACACTGTTTTTTCAGTTTTTCAGGAAGTTTCACTACATTGACGAAGTGAACATAAAAATTTGACTTAATAAAGTAAAAACAAATAACATTTTGACTTTCAATTAATTTAGATGAACAAAGGCTGTCCTATAAAAATGCCTTTCAAGAGAGAAGAAGAAGCTCACAGAGCATGAGATGTTATGCAGTTTAATGTTCAATCATTTGTGTTTTAATAATATATTTTCTTTGTCGTCTTGCTTTCTTTATAGATAACAGGTCTGTGCTTGTGCTTGAAGTCTGTTTGGATCTTTGTATTTTAGATGGAAGAATGGATGTAAGTAATTTGTGGGTTGCCATCAGATAATGTAGCACTGTAGTAATTACCCCACATCTTGCCCCTTCATCTGTGAAATCTGGTTCAGATAAACAAATGGGTTGTTTTCTGTACATTCCCCTTTGCTTCACACTATTCTTTTAGTGTTTTAACCACTGCACGCCCAGTGTCACTATAAAGTAAAATACAGGACATATATTAATGGTCAGGTGATAGATAGAATAGCATCTGCTACCAGATCAGCAGGAATTCATTGGCTATTAAGAGTTAATGTCTATGTGTCCCAGTTGACTGTATATGAAACGCACCGCCACATGTACACAAAACAAACTGCTCTGGTTACTGTGATAAGTAGTCTGAGCACCATTAGTATTATGGCAAAACCAAACTCAACTTGTTGTATTGGTAGATGAAAAAGGCAGCCTGTGATCCTGAGACAGACAGCTGACAACGAGCTTCGGTGTTCCCAAGCCAGGCAGCTGCTCAAGCAGAAAACATGAAACGGATATTGATGCCAGTTTTAAAGCTGATTTGACTCCTGGATTCCTGGAAAATGACGGTCATGTTATTATGAAAGCTTGTCAGATAAAGTTGTTGTAGTGTTGTCATTAGATATTATTCACAGACAGCGGCCGTTTGTTGTTGGGTAGCTGCCATGTTATGTGCCACTGTGTTCGCTATTTTACAGCATTTCAAGATCTGCCTCAGTATCAGCAGACAGGTACAGTTCATTACGCAGGGATTTCAGCACTGATACCTAATGTTAGAGAGAAAGAGAAAATAAACCAGTCACTTCCCTCAGAGTAATCCTTTCCACCTCCTTGTGCATTTTTCCTCTTGTCTTTCTGTAGAAGAGGCGTATAAGTCATCCATGGAGGGTATTTAATTGAGAATTCCTGTAACAAAGTTCACAGAGTGGGACCTCTGGCCAGCATTTGGTGACAGCTTACATGCAATCAAGAAAAATCTTCAGGAGGTAGGCATCACTACATATGCCTTCGGGAGTAAGTCCAACATGTAGGAGTTCGATAGATCAGTGTTAAAGGTGTTATACGTGGTTCAACGAGTTCATGGCAACCTGGGTGGGTGTGGTAGTGATAATGGTTGCTTTCGTCAAGAGGCTTCAGCCATCACTGGAAGCTCCAGCTGGCTCACCCCGGTCTCAAATTTTAGAGGTTAGAACATGCCTCTGGGTGTACCATTTCACTCTCCTCGTTGGACAGAGGGCAGACTGGTCGCCAAGCAGTGACCTCACTATCACCCCTTTGCGCACAAAGTGGTATTATGAGACTGGGGCCAGCTGGTTAACATACACCCTAGTAGCTATCTCTGCAACAACACATTTAGTTGTCTTTGGCATAACGTCAAAACTGTTATTGTTTCACTTCTGTTGATAGCTATGATAATTCTTAAAGTGTGGGCATGGTCCACTAGATTTGATCCATATACTGTCCCCAGAAAGGGTGCTAACTTGGATTTCTGCTTTGTGTTATAATCAGGCTCTCCAACAAAAACCTCTCCAGGTCAGTGAGTTAGCGGTAGAACACTGAGTTTCTCAGCATGTAAGCACACCCCTCAGTTATTACTGTCCTCATGTTATTTTCTTGTCTCCACAGCCAGCTTGTTTTGTTCATTAAGGTGATATCGTTGTATAGTTTCGGTTTATGTTAGACCCAATACTCCAGTTAGTTGCATCAGCAACACATTGTGTTTCGTTTCAGTAATTTACCATAAAATACATGTGCTGTAGGTTCTTCCTATACCTCGCAAAAGATGAACAGACTGACCTTTATGTTTTAATTCTAGCCCATCACATCTAGTTCATTTTGACAAATTGGTTAAAAGATGTTTTCAGCTCAGTTAATCTTAATGAGGTGCCCTCAAAGCCCCTAAATGCATCTGAACTCTAAGAATGCCAAATATTATCCAAATATAAATTGTACTGTAGACAGGTTGTCATTAGACAGGCAATTCAACTATGAAATAGCGTTAATGGGCTATAAAGGCTGTTTATACCTGTCAAGGTGTATTAGAAAGTAGACTATTTACAGTGGACACTGCATTGGCCAGTGTACAGTTAGAAGAGTGGACGTTTAAAATCTTTTTGGTTTGTTTTTTTCTCTCTCTCTGTTGGGTGCAACAAACACCATAGTAGTCACCCTTTCTTGGCTTGGCTCTGTATCCATGGACAGCCTGTGCTTGGTTCCATGCTGTCTTGTTCTGGAGCCAGAGGGTGAAGAAGGCAATGTGACTATGATAAGAAAGTCTGAGCATTCCCTCTGCTAAAACACACATTCTCCACACACATACACAAACACGCACATAAAGCCTTTGCTATTCAAAGGACGTAGTGTTATTCCATCAGACAGGGCTCATGTCTTTAATTGGCCACACTGCCGGCTCCACCCAGTTTCCCATACAGACCGTAGATTTGATCCAGCCACTCAATGTGACACTGATCTGACCTGTTCACTGTCTAAATATATGCACACCACAGTGCTCAGCATCCTTTACACTCATGTCAAACTAAGTCCTGGAGGAAATAAATCTGTGGTTTCAGCTAATGATCAAGGTGGTGTGTCTACAGTAACAGAGCTACTGGACACTTACAGCTACAGATAGTTTTACACTAAACGCCTGCTAACTGACTGTTGACTGTACAGTGTTTGACTGTGATCAGAGGGTTAAGGGACAGCCTCTCAGGGATCTCTTGGCAAACATTGAAACTTTCTCAGGGTGGTCACACTTCCACCGTGGTTACATACTTGTTGCTGTGTAATATACAATTGTGTTTTATGTCTATGTAGGTGAAAGTGAAAACTGAATGTCTGCAGCCTGACTCTGTTGGTAAAAAGATCAGATTGAGATGGCTTAGACTAACGGAAAGCTGATGGAGCGATGCCCACGCCCAGCAACTTGTTTGTTTGCCTTCCTGAGTGTTTTGGTTGGATCTGTTCATGATGATCAGTTTTGAATTGTAAAAGGATGGGCTAGAAGGTCCCCTCTTTTAACTGAATTCATAAATGTTTACACACTGACCTGTGGCATTTTACTCACACTGAAATAGCGGATATATATGTATGAGGCGTGTAGTATATGGCGATATGGAGGTATATATATATATGTTGTTCACCATAAGCTGCTGTTCTGTCTCAGAAGTTGTTTACTGGAACATTTGTTGCCAAATGAGCAGATATTCAAAAATGTTCATAGCACGTATTACATTTCCAGCCACCGCTTAGGTTAACAATGGGTGATTGTAATCAAAGAAATTATGATTGCAGTTCATAAAATTGAAGCGAAACAAAGTGATCGCTAAGGCTATTGAGCCAGTACGGCGAACCGCATCTGTCATTAGTAAGAAACACATGAAGGCACAGAGTAATTAATATCACCAGACACTTTGAGATTCCTGCACTTAGACAAAAATTCCTATGTTTCTAAGGGAACAAAGCTTTTTTTTGTCTGCCCCTGCAGCAAGTGTTTTTTCCTGGATTACTTCTGTTGTTTACAAGCACAGGACAGACTTTGTTAACAAGTCCCTGATGAGCTGTGGGCTGAGGCCGGGAGAGGAAAGAGGGTAAAAAGAGAGCTGGATGATTTCTCTTGGACACACGTTTTGGTGGTGTTGGTGATTTGTCATGCGAGTGTATTTTTTAACTTGTGTGAGAGTCTGACAGACACACACACAAACACACACAAACATTGTTCAGTATTGGTGCGGATGGTAATTTGATATGTATGTTCATGCTCAGCTTGCCAGCAGAATAATAGAGAGGCCAAGTCTCCAGTGGCCAGTGTAAGCTTGGCTGTCCAGAAGCATCAGTCCTCCAGCATGTCCTCATTCTGTCACTGCCCTTTTGTCTTCATAAGTGTTCATCACACTCATCATGTCTGTTGTTTTCAAGGTAGAAAGAGAGTAAAATAAATGCTGTTTGTATATTTTTACGTACAGGTACAGCAATATCACTGGATAAAATGTGTTTTACCTCTGACCACATAAAATGATTAATCCTCGTCTCTAGCAACGTGTGCCAAAGTCCATACTGCACAGTTCAGCTTTTTTATTTAGGAATCATTTCATGCTGTGACAACTGGAGCTACTGCATGAAAATTGATATTCCCAACTAAGTGGATTTGTGGAATTGTTTGGGGCTGTTATGTAAATGTTGACTTACACAACTATAGCTCTGACTCCCAACAAAGAAGCAGCAAAGTCAGCAAGAGGAAGTGGGGGAGTAACGATAACAACTTCCTCTTCCCAAGGGGAACATGGATTAAAAAGCCTTGCAGGTTGTGCTCCTTTAAAATGCTATATGAAAAGGAGAAGCAGCCCTAGCAGCGAGGACAGCAGGTAGCATAGCTCTCAGGGAGAACGGTGGTGTAGCAGCAGACATGGCAGAAGAGGTAGAAAGCACTGATGGTTTAAGTACATCCATAATCAAAAGGGTGCATTGTATGCAGCAAAGACAGCGTGGTCATGAGTGTGTTACATCTGCTGGACAATCTGAAGGAGCCAGTGATTGAAATATCAGCAAAAAGATCAGGTCCAATTAATCAGTCACATATTTGTGGCTAGAAGCATATAACTACATGGGAGGCTGGAGATAATGGAAACTTGAGCTGCAATTAGCAAGTGAGCTACAGTGTGTGGCTAAAGCCAGGCTGAGAACCGCAGTATCTAAAAGAGAAAAATGAAATTATTTCTATCAAAATGTCAGTAACAATCCTCTGACCATCTCACAGCACAGCAGCAGAGAGCTGCTTTTGCACACACCTGAGTAAACATGGCCATCTCCGCCCTGCCCACAAATTGCTGAGTTCATTTAGAGTAGCTGACGCTAAATGGGACACTTGAGGGGAGATGACTGCCAGTCACATAAATTCATGCCCATGCTCTGCGAGGATATCTGAGCCACATAGCACTTAGATGAATGGGCCGGATCCAGCTAATGATAGCAGTCAATCAGCCAACCATTCTGTCAGGCTCAAAGGGCAAAGACCTATTAAAATCCCAAACACCCCCGCTGGTAATTAAAGTTTAACATTCACTTGTAGCTGGCTCCCCAACCATGTGCCTAGAAAAAGTGTCTTACTAAATTTTAATCACATGCAGAAAATATGTGTGAGACTATTGTAGTAGAGTTCGCCAGAGTGTAGATGAGAAAACAGCATATAGTCTAAAGTTGGTCAACCTGTGTATTATATCATAGATTAATTGTTAACAAACCAATCAACCAAATTACGCTATTTGTTTGTCAAATTATATCTCTTCTTCCAGAGTGTTGTTTTGAAAGCTGCAATTAAGATCCACGCCATTAATCGGTGATGAGTGGTATTTCAAGCATCAGACTGAAATACCTCCTTACCTGCTCATCTGGTAACACCCACCGGCGCTACAGTAACAAGATTTTCCAGCATCTTGGTGGAAAAAATAGCACGCAGATGATGCAGATGATATAGAGACTCTGGGTTTCAGTGGTGATGATCAGAGAATGATTTGCACGCCGGGAGGCCGATCACGCAGATGGAAAAGAGATATTGAAAATGGGTTGCAAGCAGTCACCAAGATAAAAGGCATGTTTGTAATACGTAACAGACAGGTAAATATGGTAAACACCAGGAGGGTCCTAGATCATAGATTTGTGGTGCCTGCTGACAGTCATAGAGCCACACCTGCTCGCAGAAATACACCTGTCTGGCACCAGCCACCCATGATGCTCACCCACTGTGTTATAACTTCATGCCACTGATTGTCTCACTGAACGTGGTAAACTATTAGATTTCTGTTTTCAGATTCAGAAATCTGATTGCGGCTAACTTAATGTCAGACAACAATCCGCCTACTACTGAGTAAACAAGTCCATCAACATCACATCACTCTGACTGGTTTGCATCCGCTACGCAATGAGGCACCCATAGTAACATGTGGCCCCAGGAGACAAAGCACTGGGAGGAAGTGGTATCAAGGAGCGGTGTTAGTCAGATAGGTGCAGGGGCAGGCTGGGAGGCAGCAACATGAGCAGCCTGCTGGAAATCTCATAACTTTCATCCTTCAGTGTGTGTCTGCACCAAGCCTGCTGCAGACACAGACACAGAGGTGCTGACACCCAAAGCAGTACACCTCAGAAACAAAGTTCTTAGCATCCTCTGATGTATCTGTGTACCGTGGTGTCAGCAGCATGTGTATATCCTGTAGGATACATGAAAGGAATATTACAATACAATGGGACAAACACACTAGCAGTTAAGTAACAGACAACCAAATAGAAGTATTATACAAAAACTAGAAGGGCGCATTCGCACACACACACAATCGACAATTAATCCAAAGAAATTAAAGTGTGATATCGCCATCATTATAAAACCACTTTTGCTCAAGTTAAATCAATGAATATTCTAATTGCTGCTTAGCTTTTTGCAGTTGAACACAGCATACTCTCCCTGTTTTACTTATTGATACTAAGAACTTTAACATCTGAAGCCCCCGTTTTTATTACCCAGGCCAAATGCTTCCTAATAAGAAAATGAAGAACGACCGTGGTCATTAATTCATCCAGGCTGGAAAACTGCTGTCATGTATAACAGCCACTGTTAGGGTGGATGAAACCGTCTGTGACCTCATCCTCTGACCCTTGTTATTGGGCAGCAGCCGGCGGTTGCTACGGTAACGGTTTAACTTCATCCCATAAAGTACTGTTATCACGCAGTTTGCAGTTAGATTGAAACTGGATTATTCAATACGCTGTGGCCTACGAAGTGTAGTCTGCAGCTACATATTAAATGAGTTATTGGGCTGCATCAACAGTGCGTTACAGTTTTGTGAAACGTTCCCAGCGCTGTTCAGTTGAAGTCGCTCTATCTGCTGGGTTTTGCTTTTTGTATTGTGTGGGTAGGAGGAGGCGCTTTCCTGTGATTGTCTGCCTGCGCTCTTTCTCTCTCTCTCTCTCCCTCTCGCTCGCTCTCAGTGCGTCTCTTCCCTCTGCTTTTCCAGTTGAAGATTCTGCTTGCCTGGGTTCCCGCAGAGCGGCAGTCCCACCACTAAACGCAGCACCAGCTGGTGTGTGCGTGTGTGTGTGTGTACGCTTTTTTTCATTTTGCGTTGCGCCGCGCTGCGCTCCGTGTGGTTTTTGGGAGGAGGGGAGGCAGAGAGAGAAGAGAAGAGAAGGGTTCAACCTCCACCTCCACCTGCCCCTCCAACTCTGTCCACCTCCTCGTCCTGTGTTTCTTCCAACTCGTTTCGCTACTTTCAAGATGACAGAAGAAAAGGGTGCTCGGCATGTCAAGCTGGTAGGTGTCTGAAAAACCCCTCCCCTCTGCGCTGAGAGGTGTCTGCCCGGTCTGGCTGGGCACCAGGGTTGCGGGCAGCGCTCAGACACGCGCCGCCGGGGTGAGAGCGCCTGGAATAGGAACGGGACCTGTAATACATATTATTCTCCTCCACAGTCCGTTTGGGATTTTCTTGCTGTAGTTTTGGCTCGTAGCTTCACTTGAATGGACCTGAGTCAAACGCGCGGAACATGTCTGAGGTAGGCTGCTGGCACAATGCTCAAACTACACACTGTTCCTTTATGGCAGGGTTTCTGCGTGTTTTCACTTGTGTAAAAAACTATGAAGACACGCGACCCCCATCTGATGTTGTGCCATATGTGGAGAGATTTGTGTTGTTGATGTAGTAGACAACAGCCTCAGTGAAACATTGCATTAAACTGGCATGTTTTTCCTCACTGGGATCATTTCCATGAAATATAGTGACATTTAACCTGTAATATATTCCTGCTTCTGTGTCCCCTGCAACTCCCATAAGACCACATTTTGGTGGACGGACCCTAGTTTGGTACCCTTGCATATGCAGAGGATCGCAGACTCTTGTTATTAGAATTATTCAGCAGAGAGATTCATGTGTTTCTGCCGTAAAGCATAGGGAACAGTTTTACGTAACGTGTATCCTCTCTGCTTGTTATGGGTTTTGCTTTTTGTTCAGAGTCAGTTTTCTGTGCTATGGAACACAGACACTTTGGTTATTTACATTTCATCTTGTTAGGAGTCATGTCTACATAAGGGTCTTTGTGGTATCTCCATACTCGTCCTAACGGTGATGGTATCTTCCAGTTAACAGCAGTAACCTGTTCTTGTATCATTTTGTAAAATGTGAGGTCTGTCTTTAATGGTGAACTTGTTGTGACTGTGTCTTTAATTTTCTGCTTGGCATCACTGTGGACGCCTGGTAATGCTCTTTGTTAATAGAGTATTGATGTATTTGATTGTTGTGCAGTATCTTTCGCTGAATAATTATACTTAAACAGAAGCGTGTTCTATTTTATATGGATGAAGCTAAACTCTTCTGATTTCAGGTCATTCAAGCAACAAACACTGACTTGGAAATCAAACAACAATCAGCCAGCGTGGTAGTGTCAAGTCAGCCAGTGCCCCAGATTACGACCCTGTCAAATTAACAATGCCCAAAGTTGTCGGAGAGGTTAAAGGCCACCAAGACACCATCCTCGTGGTGGTGCTGAATACAAACACTGAACCTCGGCTGAGTTCTGATGATCCTGCTGAGCTCAGCTGACAGGATGAGGAGCGTGTTTGTTAGGTGCTTTGAATGCCCTGTATATGCTAGAAGGTATAATAGCAGGGAAGATCGCATACTACATGGTAAGAAGCACGCCCAGCTCGGTGCTTTTATTTGGCTCCAACTCTACTTAAATCAGCGGCTCTTGCTGAATCTTAAGCCCTGTTTCTCAGATTGATACGCCTCTGCCTTCTTCTCCTCTGCCTGTGCCATAAAGGAGTTTTAAGCGAAACCCATCGATAAGGTGAACTAAAAAGCACCAACCCAATCAGCCCTGTGCATGTCCTATATGCACCAGCAGCAGCTTACCCGGAGCTGCCCCTGTCTCATCACCATTACAGCATGGCTCATCAGGCTGATTATACATCGGCACACTCATGTACGCTCTCCATCTGAAATAGACAAGAATAGAGTCAATGCTCTGCCACTATACCTTCAAAAGCCATATACCTCTTCCTTGACAGTCCTCATTTTAGGGTTTTTCTGTGGTCTTTCTCTCTCTCTCTCCCTCTCTTTATCCCTCCTTCCTTCCTCCTTCCTTTCATTCTAGCGCCTCTCAGTTTTCTCTCCTCTTTGGTTTACCCATGCATCAATCATCTGTCCCTTCCTCTCTCCTTCCTCACGACTCCTCTCAGAGTTCCCCCCTTTGAGGAATGGTGGGTGCTGTACCTCTGTGCTCCGGAGGCACATTACAAAGCTCACTGTTTTGTGCCTGCTTACCTGCTATTAACCTATTTTGTTTGACCTTTTGTGCTTAAAGTTTCTTCTATTCACCGAGGACGGCAAGGATTGAGAGAAAGCGGTGAAGCCGTAAAGAACGTTGTTTGTCCAGTGACGAGCAGTGTCAGACCGAATGACTGAGGAGATCAAGGACACAGGTTTTAATGCATGTGTACCCTGTGGGAAAAATAATAATCTATAATAATTATTACTTGAATCCTGACTTTTGGTAGCAGGCAATAAATTGGACCATAAGAGAGGCTGATTATTTATTTAAATTCATAGTCCTGAAGACTTATGTAAAGTATATTGTCTGGCAGCGCTTAGACATGTTTTATTAAGGCAGACCTGTGAGAGTGGGACCTCTTTCATTTTCATTTCAGAGATGAAATAAGTCATATGTAACTCCAGACAAGATTAAAGTTCGAAACTGGCATAGTACATACAGCATCTGACCCCTGATAGGTGAGGGGGTTGTTTTCAAAAGACCATAGTGTGTGTGTGTGTGTGTGGTGTGGTGCACTTGAGGTAATAGTTTCATGCAGTTGAGGTACATATCAAGGAGAAGCCATGAATCTGCACCCCTGATGTTTTAAAACTCTGCCTCTGCTTTTTCCTGCTCTTACCATTCGTCACAGTGTTCCAGCTCTCTGCAACAAATCTAGACCACAGCTATTCCGCTAATTCTACCAACGGTTCAAATAAATCATCTCAGCTAGCAGAAACAGCCCCTTTTAATAAACCGCGTGCTCCTGAAAGCTACCTCGCTATGGCTTGTTTGAAAAGGAGTGATTGTAATGAGTTGAGAAAAACTGCTCTGTATCGGCAAATGTTTGGCCTGAATTGCGGAGGAAGACTTATTAAATATGTTGGGTTTCAGTGTTTGTTGTTGTTGTTTTTGCTGTGGTGGTTTAAAATGCAAATTCTTTTATTTTCTGTTTTATAATAGCAGAGGCCAGGCTTTCATGGTGGGCACAAAAGTGATGTGTTGGGAGCACTGAGTAAGTATAATCACAGCATTGGTACTGATGCCTTTCGGTGTACTTGTACACAGCAGCTGAGAGACATATATACTGACCAGAAAGCTCTTTTTCATATTATTTCGCATAAAGTAAAAAATAAAAAATACAGCAAAACCACAGAGATCTGTACAGTCTTCAGATAACCACAAGAGTTGGTACAGCAAGAAGAAGGTATGGCTCACAGCTATGTTAAAAGGGAAGTGTCGAGACAGGTGTAACAGCTGTTAGATCTCCTGAGCCCCCAACCAGCCACTCGGTTGACAGTCATATACTAAGAATGAAAACTCCTCCCTCCTCTCTCTCAAGATTAAACTCAACCCCTGCAACAGATTGATGTGTACTATAAATCACTGGCAATAACTGGCAACCTGAAGCCCAGCTGATGTAAGCAGTATGTGGTTAATGTCTTGTTTCGTATTTGTATCAGCTTCAACATAGGTCAGATGCCATAGATTTATGCAAAAAAGACTCATTTTTATACAGAAGCTAAGCAGTTATGATGACTACAAACAAAGTGTGGAAATTATGTATGAAACATGTATGTGAGGAGCAACAAGCACCACAGAGTTATGTGAACACACACAAACTGAATATAGCAGTAGATTGCCAAGTCTTGCTGGGGAGCATTCATTAGAGGAACTTATTTTCAGTGTGATATTGACTTGATCAAGGGAAATGAATGGGAGTTGAGGCGAGCATATAGCATGGATGAATGTATGGTGTGACAGACTGCCTCCTGTTTGTCTCCAGACTTTTTTGATCTCTTCACAGCTGAGTGCAATGAAGGTCCCACAAGAGAGGCATAAATGTCTCCGGATACATTCACATTGCATGTAGACTCAGTTTAAAAAAAAAGTAGTCAGGGTGCACAGCACCATACCATGAATCTTCCTTCCAGCCAAAAAACAATTATTAATGTGATTTTATGCTCATGCTGGTTTGCTGGTTAAACATCTTCTGTGCCATGGTGAGGCAACGAGAAGGCCTGCATTGCCAGTTTGAACTTTGGCTTAGATCTGGGACTGAGAGTTGTACCTAGCTGGTCAGCTGGCATGCAACACTATCTGAGCAGAAATAGATACAGAAATAAGGAATAGTTAATACATTTTTGGGGAGTGTTGAAGAAAAGCCTATGCTCTGTTCTTCAACCAAAGCCTGGCTTAAAGTGTTTTATATTAAGCTTTACAGTTGTTCTGAATTGTAGAGGCTTGTGTACTAAACTATTAGTCTTCTGAAGCTAGCCTGAGGTTCAGTTTGCTTACTGTGGTCTGGCAAGGATCAATAGACGTTTGCTTTAGCTGAATGCACCAGGTCCTAAATTTTTGTATTCAGTTCAGCCAGTATTTAACGGTCAGAGCAGCAAACCAAGCTCTCATTCCCATCGTCATCTAACCACTTAAGCATAGTTTGTTGATTACTTTATTTCAGCTTTCCGATTGATCCCCGCGAAGCGGATGTTTTCCAGACCATCTTAGAGCAAAACTGAGCTACAAGATATTGGCTGGCTTCAGCAAGGGCAACGTTTGATGTATGCTGAGAATAAAAAAGGACCGTGGGCCTTTTTCACTGCAGTACTGACCAGTCTGAACCACTAAGACCTCGGCTTGCTTACTAATGCAGAGCATATTTCAGGCCAAATTCTATACGCTGTCTACTGTGGACGTGGAGCTCCAGGAATGGATCGATGATATGTTTTACTGCTTATTAGGTTATAACCTACATGGAGGGCCGGGTGAGGATCAGATGACACACACCAAGGCAGAGAACATGTCTCTTGGTCCAGTCTCAAAAAGTAAACTGTGGAAGCCAGGCTGTGCTGTGTGCCCCTGGCTTTGCTCAGGCTCCAGTTCCCGGCTGATTCCAGACTCAACAACCCACTGACCTAGGAAAGAGAAATAGAGTTAAAACCACTGACTGAATATGATGACCTGTATATGGTAGTTGGTAACTTATTGCATGCTTGTCTTGCATCTCTCACTTGCTGTCCTTGTCTTCCTTTTTTCCACACCTCACTGTCTCATCTCACTGTCATCTAACAGAAGTGCAAACCTTTTCAGTTGAGACAACAGTGTGATGAATACAAGTGTTACATGGATAACAGATGAATGCCCAGTTCCAGCTCTGGGGTAACAAATGATCTCGTGGGAGCATATGTGCCACAGGATTACAGGCATCCAAAGATCTTGCTCGCTTAGTAGGTGGAATTGTTTACTTGTCAGTGTTTGTTAATACGCTTGGGTAAAGACTGAACGTCCTGAGAGTTTGAAATGGCATTACCATCAGTTTGCACTGGAACTTATCACGAGGCTAACATTCATTGAAGTCTGCCATTGCCCTCGCTGCAGCTTAAGTCCATTGGCTTGAGAGTAGAGCCATTTGAAACTTAATTAGCCAGACAGCTTCCAGATTGAACCTTAATGGACAGATACATTGACCACAAGAATAATCTTTATTTTAAAGCTGTTTTCACACCGAGAGCGTTGGAAGATGTTGATTCATATTCCTGAGGTTTCCTCCCAGTGCGTTTCAGCTGGTTCCGGGAGGTGAAGAATATAATTGAACTCAGATGACACTGAATAAATGTATTCAGATGGCTCACTATCCAAGCTCAGTTAGGTAGCACAGGGGTGCGCATGCTCAGTTCAATTGTATAAGATCAATATGAAATGAATAATATTTACAATGAATTTAACGCATTAGCACATATGAACTTTATTCAAATACTTGTTAGATATATGGTGATATAGGAAATATACAAAATGAGAAGAGCTTTGAAAGCATAGGAAGCAGGATAAATTAAATATTAAAGGGATGAGAGATTATTGAAATGTACCAGTAGAATATTAAAATGTTTTAATTTTAGGGAAAATCCTGCTTCTTGAACTTTAAAAAAACTTAAGAGTTACTTAAACTTATGATGCTTTTTATGCAAAATGAAGAGATTCATTTGACTTCCTAGCTGCCGTACCCCAACTCTTCAAACTAGACTGGTGATCAAGCAACTTCAGGGTCTTCAGAGTGTTCTATTTAACTTGTAATTGGACAGTTTGAGCCTAAGTAACTAAACAAAAATACAGATGTAATACGGGGTTAGGGGTTTGGTGTGATTGGCCTTTAGCTGGTCTCCAGCTCTGAATTAACAACAAAAACTCTGAACACTGAGGTTCAAATCAAGCAATCCTAAGACAGGAAGGGAGAGGGGTGTCGCACCCCAGCCCAGTGGTGCACCAGCAGCAGCAGCTGAGCCGAGGAGGCGGTTAACCTCCCACCATGCTAGTTAACAGCCAGTTGCCTGTATATACTCCTACGGGCGACGCACGTTGTTTCCCAAGTGATCTCACTTGATGGCACAAGGAGGTCTGGGACAAGGCCCAGCTCTGTCATTACTGGGTGCTCACCCCAGAAGCCCTCTCTCCGTCGGGTAGAGTGTACCACACCTCCTCTCTCGGGGGTTGCAGGAGCCGTGGAGGTTGTGGAGGTGTGGAGTTCTGCCCAGGGAGTGGTGCTGGGGGTGGTGTGAGCCAGGGGTAAATACTGTGCATGTGTTGTTAAACACCATGGCATGTGAGTGTAGCATTGTTTCCAGGTTCGCAGTGTCTATTGATTTTCAACACTTAATGGATTATCTGAGGATGTAATGGAATGTAGAAACCTGTTAGTAACTCTCCCTCTTCATTTCACATAGCTTACTATTATGAACATCTTTTCTCAGCGTACTAATGCCAGCACAGGCCAGGATGCAGTGGTGATAAAAATAGAGGGATTGGGCACGGAAAATGGAGGCAGAGTGAGAGAAATAAGTATTAAGAGAGAGATCGAGAGGGTAGGTGTAATCAGGAGGAGGCGTAAAAAAAGATTTCTGGGCTTCAAGGATGTTTGTAGGATTCTGGGGAGGGTTAATAGCTACGCAGAGCAGAGAGCAAAGACAAAACATCATTGGGGGTAGAGGAGCAGGGGGAAAAAAACACTCGGCTCAGTCCTCGACTGACTCATGTGCACTCACATACAGACATATACACACTTTTCATCATACACACTCATCTGCTCAGCAGGTATTTTTAAGGAACACCCCTCTAAAAGCAGCTCTTTTCCTGTCTTGCTGGCTTATAGTGTGTTACATCTAATACGTCTGATATTCTCCCAAGACCTTCTGCTAAACATAGATCATCTGTCAGTGCCCGCTGGAGGTCATATTGTAACACTATTAATTCCATAAAATATGAAATTGCTCCACTGAAGCTCACCATTTTATTCAGTCCCGTCATTAATGTGAGTGGGAGTTCTCCTAGCAAAAAGTCTTCAAACTGAGCTCTTTTTTTTTCAGTGTCCGGGCCATCGGTTCAGTTCAATATTGATATAGCAGTAGGCATTGTTAACCTTCACAATTATTCTCTTTGGTTTTGCAGTGCCTTGGGGACCAGCTATTTTTAAAATGCCGGGTGTGTTGGGCAGCTATTGTTTAACTAACAATCTATTGATTTGTGTCGGCCTCAGTTGTAGGGCTGCGGCGAGGGGGTGTGCTTTTGTTTTCTCAATTCACAAACACATTTTTCTAAACGTTCTAGAGAGTATGTGGGAGCTAACTAACCATCTTAGTCCACGTATACACAGCCTTTGTTCTACAGATAGTCACATTAGAAGTTTGAATGCATATATTCATATAGGCCTATTTCTCTTATATACTTGTATCATATGTGTTTTTATGTCATTTTTGCCGTGTGACATTCTGTGTTTTCTTACCACATATAGCTCATCACTGGAAGTCTGTTTCCTTTTCAGAGATTTCAGAAAAGATTCCCATTATTACACTGCATTGCCTGTGTTTTCCTCTTTGTCAGTGAAGTTGTCTGCTCCTTAAGTTTAGAGTGACTGCTCGGCACTGCAAATGACTGAGTTTGCGATTATTATGTGTTGCGTATCATTGCAACATCATTGTTGCCCCAGCCGCATTCAGCAAGCTCAGGTCTGCCTTTGGACAGTTGTGTTGTGATGCGGTCGCCTCTCCCAGAAAGATACACACCAGCAAACAACAACATGTCTCGTACAGGGATTAAGGGGGAAAAAAAAACAAACCCTGTCTGTCTCATGACAGTAAGATTTCCCATCTGGAGAAGGAACAAATGATTGTTTATCAGCGATCGAACTGCTGATCGAAC
Source organism: Lates japonicus (assembly GCA_033238685.1). Lineage (NCBI taxonomy): Eukaryota > Metazoa > Chordata > Actinopteri > Centropomidae > Lates > Lates japonicus. The sequence continues at coordinate 1,131,344 of BRZM01000373.1, forward strand.
AAATAGAGCTACAAGCTGCTGACATTTCGACGCACAGAGCCTGCTGAGCCAATCGAATGGCGGCCAAGAAAAACAATGGCTCATGCTCTCCCCCCTCGAAGGAAATGCCAAACATTACAGTGCTGTATAAATAGAAGGCTCTGACTTTGTAGAGCAAGAGAGTGAGATAGAGGACAGGAAACCCCCCCCCCCCTTCCTGGGGGTCACACCGATGGCAAGGTCTCCGACCTGTACTCCCCTCTCCCCCCTCTCTCTCTGTCTTTATTGCTCTTGGTGTTTTTCTCTCCGGGTGTGTGATCTATTTTTGATCTGATTTCTCTTGACCTCCCTTTGGTTTACCTTTGTATCTTTTTTATATATCTCTCTCTCTGTCTGACACTGGGTCATCATGAATAACTAAACACCCTAGTAACACATCACAAACACCCTCTGCTTTATTAATGGCACCATCTACTACAGCTGAAGAAGCAAATGGACCCTCCTGGATGTATTGTGTTGGAGAGGAGGGTGCAGACTGTGACCCAAGATGAATGCCGTACTTAGAGCAAGAAAGGTGGTATTTAATAGCTTTTGGTCAAGCAGCGTCCTCTTGCTGCTGACAGCTCAGCGCAGTTCAGTGTAATTTAACGCCAATGAGAAATTTCCCTTTGCATCTGGATAAATGCGGCCCACGTACGTCTGAGCACACGTGGCCCTACATCATGCGGCATGAGGTGTGGCAGGAAGGCCTTTTACGCCGAGGGCACCAGCACCAGAATGGAAAATCCATCTAGGGTTTGAAATATTAAATCATCGATTTCATTTTGTCATTCCGTGCTGGGTTTTTTTTTTTTTCCTCCCTCCACCTCTACCGAGAAAGGCAGGGAGGCAGGGAGACAGAGTGGACCCCAAAACAAGGTTAGTTGCTCTGACTGTGTGTAATGGGGTTACGAATGATTCAGCCAGGACAAGTCCCAACAAGTCTCTCATCTGTACTATCTTTTGTATCAGACATATAAATGTATTTCCTTTGGCTGGCAGAATGCGCCACACAGTTTGGAAGATTGAGCCCCCGGCTGCCTGCACAGGCAGATGTAGGAAACTGCACAGGCATGGGTTAGCACACACACACACACACACACACACACATTTGCCACCAAGACATTCTCTCTTTGGCTCTTTGTCTTCCTTTATCTCAATCTTATCACCACATACACTGAAGAATCTGTAGCTGCAAGAGTGTAGGTTTTTCCCCCTCCTGAAACATGTAGATTTTTATCTTATGAAATGACTGCGGCGAGGAGGAACTGTCATTTTCAAGTAGACAAATCCATCGTAGTTCTTCTCAGAGATGTTTCTTAATAAGGACAGCTGTCATGGGAGCAGTATTGATCTGGGCATCTGCTTCCTCTAGAATCAATAACCCCAACTTGGACAGCATCGTTTGCTAATATAGTTTGGCAAGCTATTGATAAAGTGGCCCAGCTCCCGATGGATCAGGCGGCCTGCTTGTTTAGAGCACAGACATGATGCATTTAAAGTTGTCAGCTGTTTTTTGCAATGGGGAAACTTTTCAGTAATATATCGTCAATCTATTGTTTTCTTGACAGTCTTTTCTTTCCAGTCTAATATAGGTGTACAGGGGCCCGAGAATGCAATTTCCCGCTGAAAAGATCCTCTTTTCAGAAGCTGAAAGTGCTGTTTATATGGTTTGTAGATTGCTTTTTCACACGATGTGGAGTGAATTTGCATATTTATAGAAAATTCCAGTAAAAGGTAAGCCATTAACTTGGCCCCGTGCACATATATACACACGCACTTTCAGATGAAAATATAGAATAACTGAAGCTGAATTGGTGTCAACTGTCAAGACTACCAAGTTTGTTTTCTCTAAGGGAAGACAACAGATTTCTTGCAATCTGCAGTGTGTGCTTTTTCACTCTTTCTGTTCGCCCTTTCCTATTTTGTGTCATTTTGGCTTCATCAGTGCATGTAGGGGAATCACTTTGCTTCAAAATAATAGTTATTGCAGAGTTCTGTGGAGCTCAGTCATAGAAAATAAAACAGAGTCAATTGTGTGGCTCTTGGACAGTGTTCAAGGTGAGCTGGTTTTGAAAATGTCAACATTCTTTGTGTATGACAGCAAACTCAGTGGTCTCAATGCACTTGAGCAGCCAAATTGAGCCGTAAGAAGGAAGTATATCTCACTTTTAAACTCCAGGCAGTAAAGTAAGGAAGACAGAGCATGTGTGGGAATGTGGGAATTGAGAGAGAGAGGGAATGAAAAAAAATCATTCATGTTGTTTCTGAGGAACTTGTGTCTGGATGACTGTGGATCCATTTCTCCTTGGCCTTGTCAGTTTGAAACTAGTAGTGTACCCAAGTCCTGTAAGCTTGCTACAGAAAAGAAAATATCTAAAGAGAGGAATTACATGGTACTGTCCACTTGACTACAGTCCATGACCAGCCTGACCTCCAGGGTCAGCACTTTACAACCTAAACACTAGCCACTGGGCTTGAAGTCCTCTCGCAGATTTATATTTTTGCCTTTGTTGACAGCTAGCGGTGCCTCTATTCTCCCTCTCCCTTCATCCTTTCCTCCCTCTAGCATGCTCAGCCGCGTCTAAATATCTAATAAGCTGTTCTGCCAACTTCTGATCCTGGGTTTGTTCTCACCTGGGCAAATGCACATGAATAATGGAAGCAGCGTGAAGTGAGGCAGGGGCATCGTTGCTACACAGTGTTGTGTTGAAGCCTGATAAGGCTCTCCACCTCAGAAAAAGAGCCTCAGAGAGATGATGAGAGGACGTCTGACAGTATTAACTCTATTACCCACAGGCTGCCAAGCTGTAACAGGCAGAAGTATTAAGTGGAGGGTAAAGGAGAGAAGGTGTGTTCTACTCACTGTCACAACCCTGTGAAAATCTAATTTTGTTTTGCTTTCATGTATAAATGTATTAAACCAATTAGCAAGTCTGACTTTGCCTGGCGTTTGACAAGAATTTATTGTTTATTTTATTTTCAATTACTTGCATCAGAGCCCTCATCACACAGCTGACAGGCAGTGAACAGAATATAGGAAACAAAAATGGCTTTTAAAAACGAGTGTGGGTTTATGCAACTGTACACATAGCTGCACCCATAGTGACAAGTCAGGGGAGTCACACCTGCTCTTCAACATATAGACAAAACAAACACTGGTCATGCGAAGAAGCAAAAAAAATCGCACTGCACATACTAATACTTGCCTTTTTAAAAATGCACTAGATATGTGTAAGTGACAGAGACATAAAAGCTAAGCAAACACATTATCCCATATGCACCAGCACAGCTAATTTTACATAGAACTGGGGCGTAGTGGCAGCACTCAAAATGCCATTTAAATATATGTAGGCAGAAAAATATGCAGGTCCACATACAGATAAGATTCTAGCGATATATACACCCACCTTGTCCTCTGTGTCAGAGCTGAGTGATATGAATACATTTTCAAATCATGATGAAAATACAAGAAATCTTTTAAAATTAATATATAATGACATAAAGTGTAGACACATTTGACAAACAAGGGTTAAATGGTGTTTCATTTGCGTTAGATCTCCATTTATGATATATGGACGTGCTGTGTCTATGGTTGACACAGGAAAGCACAGATATATCACCGTCATCACTTTATGAATGTATTTACTAACGATAGATCATGTCAGTGCCAAGCCTTGGTTTGGATGACATCCGATATGTCAGTAACTAGACCGACACACCAGCTCCCTACTCTGCCAGTAACACGCAGAATCTCTTACGCTGTCAATGTGTTGCATAATAATGGGAGTTTCCGTGAGATCAGCTAAGGGGTAGTGAGCTGAACTGAGATAACCTGTCCCCAGAGTCCCAGCCCCTGTTTTTCCCCACTGAGAGCGAACACTGGTGACCAGGGAGTGGGGAAGTTAACTGGTGCAGTGAGCCACAGCTCTGCCTGCTGCCTTTTTCATACTCCACTGATGTGGTAGAAGAGAGCAGGCAGGCTGACCTTGAAGCCTGTCAGATGCTTGCTAGGCAATTGAAAAAGTGTATTATATTGAATATCTGTTAAACATGTGAAAGGTTTGCCTAATAAGGGAATAAGGTTTTCCCTTGCTGACAGCTTGTGGCTGAATAATTTGAAACAATATGCAGTGCAGTGTTAGCAGATTTACACTCTTTAATGTAAACATTTCCCTACAGACAAAAAACACCCATCTTAAATAAGACAAATGTGATATAAGATGTAAGCAACATAACACTGTGTGATGACAGATGTGTCAAAATGCAACCTATTTGTCAGATTTATTTTGAAATTGCTGTTCTGTAGCAGTGAGAGGGTTAAGCTTAAGCCAGCCCGCTCAACTGCACTGAATGTGAAATGGAGACACCGGCTTGGCTGCATTACTGTTTACATTCTATGAATAGGAATCACATGTTTGATGAATCCAGCCCGCTCTGAGGTCTCAGCAGAGAGAGAGAGAGAGAGAGAGAGAGAGAGAGAGAGAATGGCTGGAAAAGACAGAATGGGGGGGGGGGGGGGGGGGACTCGGCAAGTGGAGGCGGGAAGAGGAGTGAGAGTAGAGGAAGAGGAGAGGAAAAAAAGATGAAGGGAAACACTGAGAATGAAAGGGGTGGCCAAAGGAACACATTCCTTTTCATCCCATGAAGCAGCTGCATTGAGACACATGGCTCCTGTCAAAGACTTGCATGGAAATGGAACACAGCAAGTTTATTGTGCTGCTTGATCCCACTTATATAATCATATGTACAGTTTTGGTGTTTTCTGGCCAACTGGAGGGCTGTCATTTTTGGAGCTGCCCAGTTTCCTTTTCCCAAAACCAGAGCGGTGAATAACTGTAGTCTCTTGATGTCTGGCAAAACTCAGCAGTGCCCGGTCCTGACATGTGTCTCATGCTTGTGGGTATTTTTAACCCCAACTGCTAAAGCGAATTGTCCTCCACAGAATGTCAGCATTTCAAATCACTAATGCAGCTGAATTCCACTGAATTCACTCAAACAATATCCTGCTTCTTTTTGGTTTAAATGCTCAGCTGAGGTGATTAGGGTAAATGCCATGTTTAGGACCGGGGCTGGGGTGTTTGCTCACACGGTCACTAATGAAAGTACTCATACAGCAGTGCCACATTGCAGTGTTTTTATTAGTCGTTTTAATGTGTGCTCCCTTGATTAGTAGCTAGGCCGTGCCAAAATGTGTGAAGGTCTGTGATTTACCAACATCGCATACAGGCCGGCCATTCTCTATGGAAAGGCACGTGTTGGCGCCAGGTGTGGTATTTGGTTGCCTCATAAAGTAATGAATCAGAACTCCTTTTTTTAGAAATGCAAGGCAGAAAGAGAGAAATCAAAACCACCATCTTGCTGTTCCATGTTTTAACATCTTCCCTGCTCCATAAAAATTTCAAGCTTCATTTTTCTGTTTTCTTCCAGGCAGCTTGTCAATTAGTAATGTGTTTCACATGAACAAGCTGGGGAAGAAATCCTTTAATTTGTTATTAACATCTTTAACCTTTCGCCTGCTCTGAGATATTTGTGGAATGCTCGCTGCACAACAACAGGTCCACAGCAGATTGAGGTCACAGACTACAGACTGGCCTTGTCAGTTGAATAGCATCTGTCTTTGTTTAGCCCCAAACCACTGTGGAGAAACAACCTGATGGCTGCCATGGATGCAGCTGGCCTCTAACAGACCCCTAGCAAACAACCATTGTACCAGAGAGCACTGGGATTAAAACATTAAAGCAGCTGTTTAACCAAAACATTTTATGTTATCACCCTCGTGTCAGTTGAAACACTAGTGAAGTTTAGCTAGCACTTATGTTTTCAGCTCTCCCCTGAAAAGACATAAGTGGTTGGAAAATGGGTTGTTCGAATTCTATTACTCTAAAGGAATAGTGTGACATTTGGGTGAAAAACACTTATTTGCCTTCTTGTCAAGTGTTAATTCAGAAGCAATAGCTTGAAGCTACCGCCAGCAGCTGATTAGCTTAGCTTAACATAAAGACTGGAAATGGGGAAACATCTACTATAGCTCTGTCCAAATGAAACAAAATTCACTCTCCAGCACCTTTAAAGCAAACATATTAACTTGTCATATATTAATTGTTTAACCTACAAAAACTGAAATACACATTTTGGAGTCTTATTGTCACCATGTCACTCTTTTTGCCTAGCTAAGCTAAGCTAACCATCTCCTGGCAAGAGTTTCATATTTATTCATTAGTTGTTTTTTTTTTTTTTAATAAAGTGCTCTATCTACTGTGTTGTGTTGTGTAGTACATACTAGGAGCTTGCTGGCACTGCTTTATTTCAGCTTTCTCCACAACAATTTAAGTGCTGTATTGTTAAGAGTTCTTACTAGGTTGTTCTCTCGATCTGCAGGGAGGTTTTGTGCTTTACTGAATTTTTTCCATCACCTGCAGTATATTAAAAGACAATGAGAATTGTAAATTACGTCACTGCCTAGGTCTTCAATTAACTATTCTTTAAACTGTTTAAACGATTTGCTTGGCGAGTAATGTCTCATTTATTTTTAACCTACTCCCTCACACCAAAAAGCACTCTGCTACAAAACACAAATTTCAGTCATGACAAGTGATAGCTTTTTCCCATAATGAGAAGACAAATGCTTTTTTCCTCCAGCTTCAGGTTGTGTTTTCCAAAGCCCCTGTAAAAAGGAAGACCGGCGACCCCCTGCTGCTGTTGTTTACTGTCGTCTTACTCCCTGGAGCTTTTAAACCTCAACTATGTGATTTTTCTGTTCCTCTACCTTCACTGTGATAAGGCTGTGATTGACAGCCTCCAGTCAGATGGATAGATCCCAGGTACACTTAGGGCAGAGAGAGCAGTGGGAGCAGGGATGGTGGAGGGATTGGATCAGGGCGTGCAGGGGATGAGGGGTGGTAGATACACTGTCAGTCTGACAATAAAAAAGTGGTGATTCACTGTAGATTGTCACGCTGTTGAGATCAAGTCAGTCGCTGCTGATGAAGTCTGGTACTGAGTAGTGACCATGGATGTTTGTGTGTCTCTTTGGGTGCATCTGTCACTAGCTGACTCTGTGTGAGTGTGTTTATAAGAATCAGAGATACACATATGGATGTAGATACATATATGGACCTTTTTAATACCTGTATAATCTACCTGGCACTGAAGCATAGTTCTTCCTGGAAGTAATCTTTTATTCTGCTCTCCTCTTAGGGAACAAGTCTCTTTGATAGATGTCTTAACATCTGACTCTGGTTGCACCTCAGCACATCCTGCGTGTCTTTGAAGTCAAAGGCTTCTGGGGGGAAAAAAGAGAATTTATTGCCTGTGTCCAGTCAGTTTTAGCACATCGTATGTCCTGTTTTTTCAATTCCTCCATGGGTTGAAAAGGAGAAGATGTATGTGTATGTGTATTTGTTTTGTCCAAATTATATTATATTAGATTAGATTAGATTACATTAGATGTTAATGATCCCAGAGGAGCAAATCAGCCTTTGAGGTAGTGATATTTTTAACACTTTGACAAATGAAGATGTACATAAAATATGTGTTTCCGTTACTAGCCAGAAAGGCATGAATTACAGCTTTTGTGCTCTTGACAATACTCCTTTAAAAAGTAAATATAACTTCTGCACAATGCACTTGTGTCTTTGGTTCAGAGGTCTAGGTGTGGTGATTTGTTTCGACTGTTGCCCCCATCATCCCGGCATCATCAAGTGTCCATTAAGCTCCCGTTTTGGCTCTGCAGCTGCGCGAGTGCAATTCAGGAGGGAGCAATTTGGTTTTTACAAGTGGATTGTTTATACAAGGATAATCATCTTTGTTCCACAAATGCCTTTTCTCTAGACTGATGCATGCGTCAACACAGTGAATTCGTACACATGCAGCCACAGCACCCAGGGGACCGTGACTGTGCTTTTAAAAACAAACAGCTTCTTTTATTGTTTTGATGTTTGCAAGATTATGAAATGACAGAGACCATGACATCAGTGTTTTCTATTTTGGGGGCATTCCATAAGATCATGTCTCTTACAATGGCAGTGGAATTCATTACTGCTGCCACATTTATTGTATCTAATGGAAGCATAAAAATACCTCTGTAGGCATATACTGTAGAGACAAAAGCAAACACACACAAACACAGCTGGGGCACACACTCTTTGCATTGGAACTGAATTGGGCGCATAAAAATTAACAATTTGGAAATTCTGTAAACTGAGATTATTAGTTGTACTTTTTTATTAATAACTAACACTTTTGCTATAGATATTTACAAATTATAAAATGTTTTTGTAGGCAACAATTTATCGGCACTCTCAGTAACCTTTCAACTTTTGACCTTTGCAGTAGCAAGGGAACTGCTTGAATGCTATGTAACAGTCTGAAGAGCGCAACAGGGCTGAAGAGGTTTTCTCTTTTATGAGAGCGACCTTGCGTGTGTTATGAGGTGTAGATACAGTATAATGTCAGAGGCAAAAGTATAAAGCATAAGCAAATTAGATTTCACAGTCTGAGTGTGTGAATGTGTGTGTGCTAAAGAAAATTATTTATCTATCCCTGCCTCTTCAGACGGACTAATGAATCATCAGTGAGGTCCCTGTTTTTTTCTTCTTCTTCTTTTTTCATCTGTTTCAGTAAAAGCTCTGAGTGAGACCAAAAATCTTGCTACGGTAATCAGCCCAACAATAGATCAGAGTGAGTGTCTTACAGCTTTATGTCTGCATGCATGTGTGTGTGTCCGCTGGGGTTGGTGTGTGACTGTGTTCCTCTGATGTGTGTGTGTGTGTGTGTGTCTTTCCTAAAGCACCAGCTCAATCTGTTCTCCTTCCAGATGGGACACTTCAACTTAACTAGAATGGCAGATAAAGAGAGACGGCGAGACAGAAAGAGTTTGTGCTTGTAAGTGCGCGTGTATGTTTTTTGAGGCGTAGATTCTTCCGTGTGTGTGTGTGTGTGTGTGTGTGTGTGTGTGTGTGTGTGCGCGCCGCACCAGCCTATCTGCAGAACAGACGCCTTTACCATGAAGCTGGTGATTCGGTCCCTAAGTGGCTCCCATCATAGCCGACACTGTTTCCCCAGAGTGACACAGCTAAAGCTTAATGGCCCTGTTGATGGTGAGTTAAAGCTAGGTGTTAATTATAACACCATGCTCCGTTAAACACAGTCACATTAACATCAGCATAAGCGCCACTGTTGAGCTCTGTCCTGGGGAATAAATTGAGACTGCTGATTCAGTCAACACTTGAATTGGACAACAGTAAAAAAAAAAACATCCAGGATAACAGTCTTGCGCTCTCTATTGATTTGATGGGCTTAATAATTGATGGTTGAGATTGCTTTCTTGTTGCGATACAGCTTTTTTGACAGATATACAATCCCTCAGCATATTTGTTGTGATGACATATGGTTTATTTCTGTGAGCTTAAAGGGAGCTGTGGGGTTTGACGTGACTTTTCCTCAGTTTTATTTGTCAAATACTGATTACGCGGAGAGGCAGGATTTGCAGAAAATCATTTTCTGAAATGCAATAGCTAAGTATTGATCGGCGTGAATTCTCTTCTCTGTGATTGTATGTTATTGCGACCAGAGGACGTTTTTGTTCTTTGCTGCATCGCTTTTACCTGATTCCAGAGTAAGTTCACGCCGGTCATATGACGACCTGCGATCTTGAATGTGTATCCTGTAGTTTAATGAATGTCTGCCTGTTTCCTGTTGCTGACATATTTTCCCACTGGACAGCAGCGTCACATGAAGCTGAAGTGTTGCCCAGCCTAAAGTTGCTCTCACTCATTTCATTCCGCAGAAAATATTGATCTGATTGACTTTGAATACTTTAACATCGCGTTTAATTCCCATCATTTAATTATAAAGTAACAAAATGTATATTTTGAAACAGATAACAAATGCTTCCTCTTAGTTACATCCGTTCCGAGCAAATTAAAATGTTTTTTAAGTTAAATATCCACTTAAAATGGCTGCAGATTGAATTAAAGGTAAATTATAGTCTAATGTCACAGCTGTAGTGTAAAGGCTAGAGGTTTATGTGGTTAATTACATCATATTTGTACCACAAGTCCACAAACTGCTGGTCCAACTAATCTTTGCTTTGCTCAACAAAAGGTCCTGAAGGTTGCCCTTGCCTCCCTCTACTCACCTCCCTCCACATCCTGTTTCCCTTCAATATTCATCTGTCCGCCCCTCGGTCATCGCCTCCTGATACAGTGGAGATAAATTAATCTCCATTGTTGCGTGATGAAGCAGAACCTCATGTTTGCTCGCTTCCGTACTTAGCTTTCCTGCTTACCGCACCTCTCTCTTTCTCTATATCCCTATCACAGTTGGGCTGTATGTCAACCACATGTGCTAATCTGATAAATAGCAGCTAAGCGTGAATATTGAGGACATTATGTGCTTGTGCACACGACGCTGCTTACTTTCTCATAGGCAAAATGTATACTACATATAGCCTCACACACAAACACACACTTATTCGCACACGTTAACAATGCCCATTTGCTTCTATCAGTGTAATATCTGCATGATTGGTCAAGTAGGAAGTTATTTATTTCCTTTTCTGGATAATGAATTTTGTAAATCCAGCTGCTGTATGCGTATAACTACTTTCTTCAGTTGGAGTTTTCCATACTCCTAGCTGCTCAAATCATGTTTGCTTGAACACAGCTCAGTGTCGAAGCATTGCTCTGGTGCAGCAAGGAGGAGACTTTGTTGGTGCAAATGAGTTTGAGCCTTTGGAGTTTGTTTCTGTATTTATACAGGCCTGCCTCTTCAGCTGGTCCTCTGCCGGTTCCTGAGATTATGCACAGTTGTGCAGATGCTGAGCTCTCAGTTTGGGTAGTCACAGCCGAAACAAAAGGTTACAAATAGCTGTATGAGACAGCTTATTCAATATTCCTAATATGAGCAATTAACGATATGAGGACAACGTCTCGTCATTTGAGCATGATAAGTTTTGACAATTTTGTTATCCATCTTGAGTCAGGCTTATCTTTATTAAGGCATATCATTAGCGTACAACACACAATACATGTTTTTAGTTTCCTTTGCTATAGCTGGTGCTTTTAAAACCTGTGTGCTCAGAAAATAAGTGCAGTGTACTGAAAAGAGCCAAGGAGGCCAAAATGCTAGCCTTGAACTGACTCAGCTAAAGTTGCTTTCTATTTTGAGTAATAGTGTCAAGCCTGGAGTTCATGGACAAACAGGAGGCTGAGGATCCTTTATAGATAACCATGATAAGCACTCATTGTGGGATACCTTGTTCACTTATTTCATGCTCAGTACTTCCTCTTGAAATTTTACTTTGAACCATGGAGAATCCTAAGTGATTGTGTTTAGACTACAGGCCATGTTAATTCTGTTAGCCCCTCAGTTTGCTGGGTCCTTTTCTGGATAAGCTGTGTTTTTAATCTGATTCTAGTCACCCTTATGTACATGATGACCTAAGCTCAAAGAGTTCACTCAGGAGTTTAAACCCAGTCCCAAAGGTTTGAAGTACTTTGATGAGTCATAAACACTAAAACTAGCCATCAAAAAAAAAAACCTGCATAACAGGCACAGTCTTTCAAGAACGACCACCTAATGAAATTGTCACATCAGCTATCTATAGGGTTGTCCGTCATCGCCAGGTTTCATGGTGCCTCAAGGAGCCTTTGTGCGATAGAGTAGCCACTGCAAGCTGCACTCCTATGCCAAATAACCACAGATGGGGTGGTGGATGTAAGGCTATGATTTCATGTCAGTGGTTTTAAGGCACCAGGGAGAGCAGCTTGATATGGCTGTAAGGTGCTGAGGTTTGAGGTCTTGAAAGAAGGAGTGATCTGAAATCAATTCTTCCTGATTTGCTCAGGCCCTGTTTTCACTGTCCTGCTTGAAATTTGCTGCATCGCTTTTACCTGATTCCAGAGTAAAGTTCACGTCGGTCATATGATGACCTGGTGATCTTGAATGTGTATCCTGTGAAGCTTAATGAATGTCTGCTCTGTTTCCTGTTGCTGACATATTTTCCCACTGACAGCAGTCACATGAAGCTGAAGTGTTGCCCAGCCTAAAGCTGCTCTCACTCATTTCATTCCGTGTGAAAATACTGATCTGATTGACTTTGAATACTTTAACATCGTTTAATTCATCATTTAATTATAAAGTAATAAAATGTGTATATTTTAAAGCAGATAACAAATGCTTCTCTTAGTTACATCTGTCTTGCTGAGCAAATTAAAATGTTTTTGGTTAAATATCCACTTAAAAATGGCTGCAGATTGAATTAAAGTGTAAATTATAGTCTAATGGTCACATGTAGTGTAAAGGCTAGAGGTTTATGTGGTTAATTATATCATATTTGTACCACAAGTCCACAAACTGCTGGTCCAACGACCTTGCTTGTCATCAAAAGGTCCTGAAGGTTGCCCTTGCCTCCTCTCATCACCTCCCTCCACATCCTGTTTCTCTGGTTATTTCCATTCGTCTGCCCCTGGTTATCAAGCCTCTGATACAGTGGAGATAAATTAGACCTATTGTTGGCGTGATGAAGCAGAACCTCATGTTTGCTCGCTCTGCACTAGCTTGCCACTGCACTCTCTCTCTCTTTCTCTCCCTCTCTATATCCCTATCACAGTTGGGCTGTGTGATAACAACCACATAAAGCATCTGATAAATAGCAGCCAAGGTGAATATTGGAGGAGGACATTATGTGCTTGTGCACACGTACGCGCTACTTTCTCATAGGCAAAATGTATACTCATATATAGCCTCACACACAAACACACACACTTATTCGCACACAAGCACAATGCCCATTTGCTTCTATCAGTGTAATATCTGCATGATTGGCTGCGAGAAGTTATTTATTTCTTTTCTGGATAATGAATTTTGTAACCGAGCTGCTGCATGCGTATAACTACTTTCTTCAGTTGAGTGCCTTTCCCAAGCACTTAGCTGCTGCTCAAATCATGTTTGCTTTGAACACAGCTCAGTGTCGAAGCATTGGTTTCTGGTGCAGCAGAAGGGAGGAGACTTTTGTTGGTGCAAATGAGTTTGAGCCTTTGAGCTCTGTTTCTGTATTTATACAGGCCCGTCTCTTCAGCTGGTCCTCTGCCGGTTCCTGAGATTATGCACAGTTGTGTAGATGCTGAGCTCTCAGTTTGGGTGGTGTCACAGCGAAACAAAGTTATTACAAATAGGCTGTGGTTGAGACAGCTTATTCAATATTCCCCAATATGAGCAATTAAATGGATAAGGAGGACAACGTCTCGTCATTTGAGCATGATGTTTTGACAATTTTGCTATCCATCTGGAGTCAGGCTTATCTTATTAAGGCCACAACACATTTTAGCTGCACAACACACAATACATGTTTTTAGTTTCATATAGCTGGTGCTTTTTAAAACCTGTGTGTCTGTAGTGTCATGTGCAGTGTACTGAAAAAGAGCCAAGGAGGCCAAATGCTAGTTTGAACTGACTGTGTTTAAAGTTGCTTTATTTTGAGTAATAGGTGTCAAGCCTGGAGTTCAAGTGGACAAACAGGAGGCTGAGTGATCCTTTAGTAGATAAACTTGCTGATAAGCACTCATTGTGGACACTCTTGCTCACTTATTTCATGCTCAGCACTTCCTCTCTTTGAAATTTTACTTTTAAACCATGGAGAATCCTAAGTGATTGTGTTTAGATCTACAGGCTATGTTAATTCTGTTAGCGTCCCTTGTATTTGCTGTCCTTTTCTTGATAAGCTGTGTTTTTTTAATCTCCGCACTTAGTCATCTTTATGTACATGATGACCTAAGCTTCAAAGAGTTCACTCTCAGGAGTTTAAACCCAGTCCCAAAGGTTTGAAGTACTTTTTGATGAGTCATAAACACTAAAACTCAGTCATCAAAAAAAAAAAAAAAAAAAAAACCTGCATAACAGGCACAGTCTTTCAAGAACGACCTCACCTAATGAAATTGTCACCATCAGCTATCTAGGGTTGTCCGGTTTAATGCTGTAGTTTCATGGTGCCTGCTTTGTTTCTTTAAAAGGATAGAGAGCCACTGCAAGCTGCACTCCTATGCCAATGAATCAGCGCAGATGGGGTGGTGGGATGGGGGTTATTGGTGATTTCTCATGTCAGTGGTTTTAAGGGCACCTAGGGGAGACAGCTTGATATGCTGGGCTGTAAGGTGCTGAGGTTTGGAGGTCTTGGAGAAAGAAGGGGAGGATCTGAAATCAATTTTCCTGATTTGCTCAGGCCCTGTTTTCACTGTCCTGCTTGAAATTGTTGTTGGGATTTTGTTTTAAAAGTTAAAATCTAAGTGTTTATTGCTTGATAAGTCAAACTGATCTTACGATAGAAGGCACAAAAAATGTCAGGAGTGAGTTGGAGAAAGTAAAGTAAGGTTGAGAGTCTGTCCAATTGTTTCTGTTCCTCTTTCTCTGTCCTTCTGTGCTGCTGTGCACCTGTCTCTCGTTTTTTTTTTCTGTTATTCTCTTCACTCCATTGATTTTTACCTCCATTCGGCCAACCTCTTATCTCTTTTGTCCTTCTTCGTCCAGTCACTGAGGGGGCACAGTCTTCAGTTGTGCAAGCTGATCTATAATTGTACAAGAAATATATGCATTAGTGATGTTTCTGCTGAATCTGTGCAAGGACGTCTGTCTAGAAGCCAATACCTCAGGACTGATTCAGTTAAAATCAGAAAAGGGTGAATGGGCAGATTGATGAGTTACACTTTCTGCTGTTCTCTTCAATAAAAACTAGCCAGAGAACAAAAGCACAGTAAAGCAGAGGCTCCTAATTAGAGGCCTATTTGTAATTTGTAATGATCATGCATATCTTTTTCTTTTTCATGCAGGTAATTGGCCAGCTTCCGTGGGATTTGATGTCACCTTTAGATTGGTTCAACTGAAGATGGAAACACTGGAGTCTGAGCTGACCTGCCCGATCTGCCTGGAGTTGTTTGAAGATCCCCTGCTCTTGCCCTGTGCTCACAGTCTGTGCTTTAACTGTGCCCACCGCATCCTGGTGTCTCACTGCTCCACCAGCAAGCCCCTCGAATCCATCTCGGCCTTTCAGTGCCCCACTTGTCGTTACGTCATCACGCTGAATCACCGCGGCCTGGAGGGCCTTAAGCGCAATGTGACGCTGCAGAACATCATTGACCGCTTCCAAAAGGCCTCCCTCAGCGGCCCCAACTCCCCCACCGAGAGCCGGCGCCTGCAGCCGCAGCGGCCCTACACCGCCACCATTAGCGGAACAATAGCTGGAACAATTGGCGGCGGCGGTGGTGGCACGAGTGGAAGCAGCGCCCGCGGCAGCCCGGCCACTTCCAGCCACTCCCACCCGCACGCCAACCACACCAATCACGTCAACCACACCAACGCCAACCACAGCCCAGCTGTAGTTGCCAAAATGGATCCGCGCATCAGCTGCCAGTTCTGCGAGCAGGATCCGCCGCGCGAGGCTGTCAAGACATGCGTCACGTGCGAGGTGTCGTACTGCGACCGCTGCCTGCGCGCCACGCATCCCAACAAGAAGCCGTTCACCAGCCATCGCCTGGTGGAGCCCGTGCCGGACACTCACATCCGGGGTCTGACTTGTCTGGAGCACGAGAACGAGAAGGTCAACATGTACTGCTTGGTGGATGACCAGCTCATTTGTGCCCTCTGCAAGCTGGTGGGGCGCCACCGAGAGCACCAGGTGTCGTCGCTAACCGAACGCTTTGACAAGCTCAAGGTTAGTCCCTCATGTCCTCTCCAGTTTACACAGCATGCAGTAAGGTCACATCAGCAACAATTTCTGTGTACTGCCCCTATTTTTTCTTGTTTGACTTCTGTGTTAGTGAAGCAAGGTAAGTCACAACATGGAACAAGATTTGATTAAAGAAAAAAAAAGATGATCTACTGCTGAGCATTCCCATCCAAACAGAGAGATTCTCATACATAGCCTGCAACATTCATTGTGATATCTTTGTTTGCAGTTTGCCAAACAGCACAAATCTTTAATCCATCCATTCCTACCTCGGGGATGTTTATTCTGTGCGTTTCTGTTGACTGTGAACTTTCAGCTGCTGCTACAGTTGCGTCATACACACTCAAACCAGCTTTTTGTTCAACAAGAAGGGAAGAAAGGCAGATCACAAACATAGAGAGAGAGAGAGAGAGAGAGAGGGAGAGACAATCGGTGGGGTGTAGTGGCGAGAAGGGCAGAGAGAGAGAGGGAGAGCAATAGGGAGGCCGTCATTATAATAGTCGATGAGCTGGCATTCCCCATGGCCACTGAGCTTTCGGAGGCTCTGCGTAAAGACCAGGATTGCTGAATCAGGGTGAAAAACAACAGAGAGAGGCACTAGCTGGAGCTAATTCCACCACCAAAGGCCTAAAGCAGCCGACCGCATCAGCTGGCCTAAAACTCTCACCAGTAGTGTGTGTTGAACATACGTACATCTAAAACATGTGTCTATCTTTTTGTTTATTTTTATACATCTTTATATGCATCATTTTTCCAAAATAAAGGGAAAAAACTTCTTCAGAATTGAACATCATAACATAATTTTGCAGTAGCTGAGCGCACACTAACATATGTATTAATTAATTGAATATTGGATTATCATCTTCTGTGAGTAATATTGGACTATAATATCTAATAGGAAGGAGATTTTTGTTGTTTACCGACACAGAAGAACCCAGTTAATACTAGTTAGCACACTGGTTAATGCCTGTTAAACTGTTTTCATGCACCCTTGATACCCTGAAAATGAGCGTCCTTATTGCTACATTAACAGAATAATTCTGAGGCTTGAGCTAAATTAGTATACAAGGGGGTAAAATAACAGCAGTAATAGCAAAGTCTTCTTTATTCTCTTTGTTTTCTGTTATGCTGTGTAAATGTGTCTGACAGACAGATGGCAAAAACCAAAAGTAAAAGCAGTAAAATCTCCTGCTGTGTTGGAGGAACTGAAATCCACATATTGCCCAGACATGAATTTTTGATGTTGAGATCCAGGCTCAGGTATTTGCCGTGCTGTCTGATAGAGATAACGTGAGTGGTGCCGCTCCGAGGGGGTGAAGGTTGGAAGCTACAAATGTTCTGTGTTTTCACTGACACTGCATTGTGTAAAAAAGAAGCAAAGCAATTCACAGGCTATATATTGTATCATTACGTATAGTAGATGATCTACTTTTAATCTCCTAGTTTAAGACATGATTCTTTGTACCTCCTACTGTAAATCTCTGAAGTCACATAGATTAAGGAAATACCACTGATGTTTTTTGTCCCCAGGGTGTGAGGGTGTTTCCATGGTTTGATTGTGTTAAATGAATGGCATTGTGTAGCACATAGAGAGAAATGGACACCCGAGAAAGCGCTACACTAGCAGTTTCGGGGCCTTATCTATAGAGAGGTGTGCTGAACAGTGTGTGTAGTTTTGCTGGTGGATGTTCTATTTTGCAAAGGAAAATAGGGTTGCATTTTAATGGTCTCACATTCTGGCTTTTTTGTCACTCCGGCAGTACAAAAGTGTGGGTGTAAGAATATGTTAGCACTGTTTTCGAGAGACATTGTTAACATTCCATGTGCAACAAAAATCCATCTCATTGGGTCTCCAAGGTGAACACAGCAGCAGCAGCAATGTGCTCAGCGGCACAAAACATCAGTTTTATTTTAGTTAAAATGTAATTCCATATTCTGTATTATTGATGATTTGCTCCACAAAAACTTTGGCTCTCGCTTTCAGTTTTGCACCAACACGTCAGCAGAATTCCACCTGCTCAAGCACCTCTCATCGACTTTAACTCGCAGGAGCAAGAGTTCATTTTCACTAGCATGTACCCATTTTTTACACCCAGCCCTCCCTTTTCTGCCACCTCATTCTCTACAGGCTGTGGGAGAGTTTACTGTAAGTAGCTAGCTCTCCCCCACCACCCCACCCTTCCTTTCCTCTCCACTTCATGGCTGGCTGTGGTTCTTTTGAACGTTCCCCATCCAAGGCTTTGAACTTTCCTGACTTTGAAATCCCCAATCTACCCAGAATCTGGGAGGAGACCAGCCCCAGTCCAAGCTCCTGCTCAGCTCACTAGTGGCAGTGGCAGCTAACTTATAATCTTCTCCTCACTCATGGCAAAGCGGCGGAGAGGAAGTCCTATTTGTGCATAGCTAATCATGGAAGATGTAGGTCAAAAGGGGTGTGTGGCTCCCACTGCATTCTCTTCTCCCTCTGTTTCTTTTTCTGTCTGAGACTAATATTCAACAGTCTTGGTTGAGTTTTCAGTCATATGTAACTGATATTGTTATTGCCTGCTCTGCTCCGGTGCCCTTCTAATTGGCCACTAGTCAATAACACTAAATAATTGCACTCTGTTGCCTCAGTTTGACCCCTCCCTCTCTCCGTTTGATCTCTGACCTCTGGATTACCCTTCACATTATTTCCTCTGCCTGCTGTGTACGCTGGGAGCTACACTGTCACAAAATGATTTCTCACGCATTATGGGAAAGGTAAGCTTCCCCTGGGCAAGGCGAGCGGATATTTCAGGAGAGAGAAAGCCAACAAGTGCCAGCGCTGTAAAAGACAGTGTGGCAGAGCTGAATCTGCTGGGAAGCGAGTTAATTCCCTAGGCGGCTGTTAAGCAGAGCTCTTTGCTCAGAAGAGCAAAGACATCTTGTTTCTTATAATTGGCAGACTTCGGTAATAGTGTTTTACTTTGATATGCTTAAAAGACTGCAGCTTAAAGGTGCTGCACTTTAGATTTTTATTTGTTTTCACACAATCAGATTCAGTGAAACCACTTGCAGCTAAGATACATTCTGTTGTAGCTGTGAATATCTCATCACATGCTGCTTTGCAAGTGTCTACTGCAGGCTCATTAGGGTGTAATTTAGGGTAAATTTTGTGGCAGCCTAACATTCTCCTTTTAGAGGCTGGGTAGATAAAATTAGAAAGCTGAAGTGTGTGTTGTGTGCTCTCAGCACAGGACTTGAGTCTCACATCTGTGATGTAACACCAAAGGTGAAATTGCAACGCTGTAAGCTAATGTCTACCATATGTTGTACGTTATATTGTACATTAAGGTTCATTTGCATTTATGAATGCAAAGATGCAAAGTGGGTGTTGCAACTACTGAACATGTTGTTTTAGAGGTGAAACATCTCACCAGTCATGGTTGCTGAGGTGGTCTGATACAGTACACAGGTAAGCTAAATCTGCAAGAGGGTAGAATAGTGTAATTGATGTCTTCCGTCAGGTGAGTGTTGCAAGGAGGACAAGTCATCATCAATTAGAGAAATGTTGTCTTTACACTTTGGATTTTTTATGTATCAAACAAATATGACATAATACAGCATTGTTACCAGTCATTATGCTATACTAAGCTAAAGATCTGCTGGCTTCAGCTACATATTTACCGTACAGACAGTGGTATCAATCTGCTCGTCTAACTCTAGACAACACAGCAAATAAATATAACAAAATCTCAAACTATTTACATGTCACCTTTGCAATTTTGCTAAATTGTGTTGTTTGCTATGTCTCTGGCAGTGCTTCCTTTGAGTCTACTCTATCCTCAGAAATGATCTGTATAGTCACCTCACACCCCTTGTGCCCATGTGTTTGTGTGGCAGTGTGTTTAACTCACTCTCTGCCCAGCACTTAATGAGCACACAGTAGTCTATGTCTGATGATAACAGGTACCTGAATTTAAATAAGTGCTAAGGAAGAAGAACAAAAGAGGAACAAAAGAGACAGCAGAGATGAGTCGATGAAGAAACTGGACAAAGACAGAAAGAAATTGAGAAATAGCGATAAATGGATCACATCACTGGGATAAAAAGTCTTCTTTCTCCTCTCTTCTGTATTACTGGCAGTTAATTTACTGACTCTTGGGCTCTTGAGGGTTTGAAGTGTGTGTGCTTTGGCATCAAGTGCTAATGAGCTGACATGCCGGCAAAGCCTATTGCGGAGCTGCTGACATTCGTGACACTCAGAGCGACACTCGACATAAGCGGCAGATAAACTTAAAGACTCTGGATCTTCAACTCTCAGTTGGCCTCACATGTGCGCTAACCCTAGGCTACAGCAGTGGGATTTGTCATAGCTTGTGTGTGTGTGTGTGTGTGTGTGTGTGTGTGTGTGTGTGCGCGCGCATCTCCGGGGTCTTGACAGGTCTCACGCATACTTGTACCAGATGATAGTCTGTTATGTGCATGAGAAGAATGACGAAATATGCAAAACATTTCAGAGCGATTATTGGATTAATTCCTGTTTTGGAAGAGGCAAGTCATAGCATACTGACACCGCCATCCTCCCCTCCCCTCCACCCTTTAGCTTTCTTTGCTTTCTATCTTCTACTTTCCCTCCATCTAAGCTCCTTAAGGCACTGTCTAATTCTTCGCAACGTGTGCATCATGTCCGCTTCTGCTGCTGCCGCTGCATTTGCACCAGTTTTTTGCTTTGCTTAAATCCAGAAGCGAGCTTGTACACGCGTGCATGAACACATACACACACTCAACACTAATTCATGTGCATTTAATCACATCCGCGCCCCAAAAACAACTCACTTGTACTTTCTGACTCTCTTTTCGCACAGAGAGATACGGGCAAATACACAAAATAAAAGCTCAGCTCACCTAATCTGATTGTACGCCAAACACTGACAGTAATGATTTTAAGAGGAAATTAAAAGGCTGCAATGTCAAGTACTCAACCAAGCTGAATCCTTCTTCCACTCCCAACTCTTTCTTTCTCACACACTGACAACTTTCTTATTATTTTCCCTCATACACAGACTCCCACTCTCTCTGTCACTGTCCCCTCACACTGTCACTATATTTCTCTGGCTTTCTCTGTTTTGCATGCAGGCACACAAACATCATCCCTTCCCACCTGCTTTCTGTCACTCCGTTCATCTCTTCCTCTCCCTCTCCCCTCATTTGGCCCCTGGCCAGTCTGTCTTGTTTTAGGTAACCCCACTCCTCTCCACCCTCAGTTGCCCACAAACCCTCACACACACACACTGTAGCAGCAGCAGCAGCAGCAGCATGTTGTTGGAAAGAGGGAGACTCACAGCCCTCCAGTGTGTTTGTGAGTAGGAGGGTATATGATTGCCCTCAAATATGTGCAGTATTTACAGGTGTATAAGGGTGTGTGTGTGTGTGTGTGTGTGTGCGTATGCGTGCCTGTGAGCACATGTGGGTTGTGCATGTGTGTCAAAGCAGATGCTATTAAGTCTGACATGTGTGGAGTGATTGGGAGCCGAGTGTGCGATGCCAGGGGAAATCACGGCTCTATCTGGAGAACAGTATGAGATGGAGCACACTTAGTCATGCTGACGAAGCCACTGAGGAAGATGGTAGAGCTTTAGTGTTCAAAGCGCCGCCACTCTGCATGTTAACGTGCATATCAGCGCGAGCGCGCAGAGGAATGTGTGTGTTCAAGCCGGAGCCTATACTTCACAACTCGCACAAGGGCGCCCTGTCAATGCATCATGCATGCGTTATGAAAATATGTCACGCCAGCCCATCATAAAATTTAGTGGCTCATGAAAAAAAAAAAGAAAGAAAGAAAGCTTATCAAATCACTCCCAGCCACTGCATCATGCATATGCACAATTTATATGCAGAAAGAAAGTGGAAAGCTTTTACGAGATTTGGTGTCATCTGTGATACAATGCAATGTAGATAGAGGGATATAACCGACATTACTCATCTCTGGCTTTTGTGTGTATGTTTGAGAACGTACAACGAGGTATCTCGCTTATCCATTATCCGCTGATGCCTCCTCACTTTTCTTCCATAAAAATTGAGTCAGTTCTTGCAGTTTGTTGTTCTCAGTTCAGGCAGCTAAATACGATATTGATGTTCACCGCTATGGGATGGCCTATGACTCACCAAAATAGATTAACTATAAATTCTAAGGGCTCCTAAGGTGTATATCTTGCAGTTCTATTAGTGTTCCATCATCTTAAACCTGATGTCCATGCACCAGTACAGCTGCTATAACTGTCATTTAAGTCTGCAATTATACTGTATATTCTTTGTAATGTATATCAAAATTTGAAATAGCTTGCTCCAGTTCATCCTCCCTCTTTCCAGCTATAAAATATATGTGTTTGGTCTCCAAGCTCTTAAATATTTCCATATCTGAGGGTTTTAGTGTCACATGGAGTAAATATTGTTTGGGGGATTTTTATGCTCCCAAGAATAAAAATCTTGATGAATCAAATTTTATTTAGCATGAAATGATGAAAAAAAAGAAGAAGCATATTTAGAGCATCAGCCTCAGCCTGTGTCCTAACACGCTTTCAAATCCATGCTGGTTGAACCCTGCTTGATTTTCTCTCTTTTCCTGTCTTTTCTTCTTCATCTGCTTTTGCCACCTCCTTTTTTTTCCGCCATTTTGCAAAAAGGCTAAAAACCTTTAAGAAAATCTAACCTGAAGGCTTGCGCCAGGTATTTTTTTATGTAGTTGCAGAAAGAAGCTGACAACATAGCAAAGCTTAGCTGAGCCTCAGACTTTTTGGCACTCAAGGGAAATGTTTAATTGGGCGCTGATAAATAACTTTGATCTGTGTAGCATCAACTATACAAACTTATATATGTGTACTTATAATGCATCTGCGGCGTACAGGTTGACTTTTGTGTATGTTGTGTCTATTTTGTTAATAGCTGTATTATTTATGTATATTTGTATTGGTGTCATAATGCACGGTAGATCAGAAACCCACATTATTTATATTGAATGATGGCTGGCAGCAATACACCACATCGTAAGAGGATTTATATTACTAATCAACAGTGGAAAACTCATCTCGTGTGATCTGCTGTTTTTCCACTGACTTCCAAGCATTTTGATTCCATCCTTTGGAGCAGTCCCTATTACTTATTTTGCCTGCAATATCTGAGTAAGCACTTCCCAGGCTAATCTGTAACACCCAGGCCAGGATCACATTTCTAGTGAGGAGAAGGGAGGGGCCCGAGGAAACTGATGACACATGCAGTCTACAACATTACTATGAGGCTTGATTTAGAAATTACATTTCGTCTCTGGGATTGTAAGACTGCTGGCTACTTGATGAACTGACTAATTTTAACTACAGGAGAGTTTCTTTTTTCAGTCAGAATTGTAAATCAGGTGCCTGAATCTTCAGAGAGATATTTTGGCTTTCTGTGGTCAGGGACAGTGGACAGGCAGCAATGCAAATAGGAATATTTAGTACTGAGGTGGAATGAGCTACATCCAACTTGGATTTTATTAGCATCATGAATACACATTAGTTGAAGACACATCGAGAGACTCTATTCTCTCTGTAGTGTGTTTTGAGTCTGTGCACACGCTCTCTTTGTGTGTGTGCTAAAGGTGATGAACTTCAAGGCCCTGTTGTGAGGCTGCCAGGCAGGAATAGTGTGTTTACTGGGAAGATGCTTATTTGAACTAATGACACCAGTGTGTGAGATGAACAGCACGTTTCTACTGGGCTCTGAGGGACAACAGGGACCTCTGATTCATCCCCAAATCCTAAAATAGCCCAGTGTGTGTGTATTCTCAGAGCTGCACTAGGAACAATAATCATGGTTTCAGCACCGGATCATCTGTATTATCTGAACGTTGGAGAGTTGGATTTCAAGCAGTTTTATTTCTTTTATATTCACTAATTTAACTACTGTTATTTGTCGAGTTACATTTTTATTTTTTTGCTTGTTTATAAAATAATATATGCACTTCCTGACTTTTAAAGGTAATTACAGCTGCTGAATCAATAATATTGTCACCCTAACCCCAACCCAATGATGAAAATGACTATAACTGAAAGCAGTGAAATAGTGGCAACTCTTATACAGCTTTCACTGACGTGGAGTGATTGGGAGCCGAGTGTGCGATGCCAGGGGAAATCACGGCTCTATCTGGAGAACAGTATGAGATGGAGCACACTTAGTCATGCTGACGAAGCCACTGAGGAAGATGTAGTAGAGAGCTTTTAGTGTCTGTGTGCGCCGCCACTTCTCGTGCGTTAACGTGCATATCAGCGCGAGCGCGCAGAGGAATGTGTGTGTTCAAGCCGGAGCCTATACTTCACAACTCGCACAAGGGCGCCCTGTCACTGCATCATGCATGCGAAAATATGTCACGCCAGCCCATCATAAAATTTAGTGGGTCATGAAAAAAAAAAAGAAAGAAAGAAAGCTTATCAAATCACTCCCAGCCACTGCATCATGCATATGCACAATTTATATGCAGAAAGAAAGTGGATAGCTTTTAAGAGATTTGGTATCAGCTGTGATACAATGCAATGCAGATAGAGGGATATAACCGACATTACTCATCTCTGGCTTTTGTGTGTATGTTTGAGAACGACAAATGTATGCCTTCCGTTGATCCATTATCCGTTGATGCCTCTCCTCACTTTTCTTCCATAAAATTAGAGCTGGGTTCTCTTGTGTAGCTTGTTATTCTCAGTTCAGGCAGCTATAACATGATATTGATGTTCACTGCTATGGGATGGCCTATGTGACCTACCAAAATAGATTAACTATAGTAAATTCTAAGGGCTCTCCTAAGGTGTATATCTGCAGTTCTGTCAGTGTTCATCATCTTTAAACCTGATGTCCATGGCTCAGTACAGCTACATAACTGTCATTTAAGTCTGCAATTATACTGTATATTCTTTGTAATGTATACTTAAAAATTTGAAATAGCTTGCTCCAGTTCATCCTCCTCTTTCCAGCTATAAAATATGTGTTTTTGGTCTCCAAGCCTTAAATAATTTCCATATCTTGAGGGTTTTAGTGTCACATGGAGTAAATATTGTTTTGGGGGATTTTTTATGCTCCCAAGAATAAAATTCCTGGATGAACTCAAATTTTATTTAGCATGAAAATGATGAAAAAAAAAAAAGAAGAAGCATATTTAGGAGCATCAGCCTCAGCCTGTGTCCTAACATCGCCTTCTAAATCCATGCTGGTTGAACCCTGCTTGATTTTCTCTTTCCTGTCTTTCTTCTTCATCTGCTTTTTTTGCCACCTCCCCTTTTTTTCCCTGCCATTTTGCAAGGCTTAAAACCTTAAGAAAACCTAAACTTGAAGGCTTGCGCTGTGTGTATTTTTGCGTAAAGCTGTAAGAAGCTGACAACATAGCAAAGCTTAGCTGAGCCTCTGACACTTTTGGCACTCAAGGAAAATCATTTTAACTAAGCAGCTGATAAATACAACTTTTGGATCTGTGTAGCATCAACCATACAAACTTATATATGTGTACTTACAATGCATTCGTGCGTGCCAGGTTGACTTTTGTGTATGTTGTGTCTATTTTGTTACAATAGCTGTATTTATGTATATTTGTATTGGTGTGTCATAATGCACGGCAGATCAGAAACTCATTACTATTTATGTATTTTAGTCAGATGGCTGGCAGCAATACACCACATCGTAAGAGGATTTACACATTAATCAACAGTGGAAAACTCATCTTGTGATTCTGCTGTTTTTTTCCACTGACTTCCAAGCATTTTGATTCCATCCTTTCAGACAGTCCCACATTATTTTGCCTGCAATATCTGAGTAAGCACTTCCTGGTATTAATCTGCAACAATCTGTGGCACAGATCACATTTATGTGAGGAGAAGGGAGGGGCTCCGAGGAAACTGATGACACATGCAGTCTATGAACATTACTATGAGGCTTGATTTAGAAATTACATTTCGGTGTCTCTGGGGGATTTGTAAGATTGCGAAGGCTTGATGAAATCGACTAATTTTAATCACAGGAGAGCTTTTTTTTCAGTCAGAATTGTAAATCACAGGTGCCTGAATCTTTCAGGAGATATTTTGGCTTGTGGTTCAGGGACAGTGGACAGGGCAGCAATGCATAACAGGAATATTTATACTGAGTGTGGAATGTGAGCTAGCATCCAACTTCTGGATTTCTTGTTTGTGCATCATGAATACACACAAAGGCTGAAGACACATCGAGAGACTCTCTATTCTCTCCTCTGTAGTGTGTTTTGGAGTCTGTGCACACGCTTCCTTTTTGTGTGTGCTGTGTGCGTGATGAACTCTGCGTCCTGTTGTGAGGCTGCCAGGCAGGAATAGTGTGTCGCCACTGGGAAGATGCTTAGTTTGAACTAATGACACCAGTGTGAGATGAACAGCACGTCTTCACTGGCTCGAGGACAACAGGGACCTCTGATTCATCCCCAAACTTAAAAATAGCCCAGTGTGTGTATTCTCAGAGCTGCACTCAGGGAACAATAATCATGGTTTCAGCACTGGATCATCTGTATTATCTGAACGTTGGAGAGTTGATTTCAAGCAGTTTTATTTCTTTTTATATTCATTAATTTAACTACTGTTATTTGTCGAGTTACATTTTGCTTTTTTGCTTGTTTATAAAATAATATATGCACTTCCTGACTTTTAAAGTGTACCTTTACAGCTGCTTTAATCAATATTGTCACCCTAACCCCAACCCAATGGATGAAATGACTATAACTGAAAGCAGTGAAAATAGTGGCAAACTCTTATACAGCTTTCACCTGACTTTGCAGTCTCCCTCAGCTCTATGTAGCTTTTTTGCATCTGGTTTTATAGCCCGCAACTTTACTGTTTTGGTTCACTCTCTCTATCACATCAGTGTCATTTTTGACCATAGCAGGTAAGTGTTTCAGAAAAAAAAAAAAAGAAAAAAAACACCTGTACACTACCTGTTCAGCAATAAACAGTAGACATACAAGGCTGGTGAACAAAGTGGAGCATGAAGACTAAAGAGCCAGTTACATTTGCCAGGTTTCCAGTATCAAAAGCAATAGCGACCTTATAAAGTCATCATGGCAACTTAATGAGGTGGTAATACATCAGTGCTGTGTTTACAGCATCAGTTAATCAAACTTTAAGGATTTGCTCACACCAGAAAATGGTTGCACCAGGAAACTAGCTACTTTTACTTCTAGCTAAACCTGCTAAAGTATGCTACACTGATGGAAGTGTGACTGGGACTGAGGGGTTGAAACTTAAAGCGCCCACTTTGCTCATTTGCCTTGTTCATCCGTTGATGGTAACTCTAAATTGTGTTCTTCTGGTTTTCTCATCAGGGGTTTTACAGTCAGAGCAGGTACAGTACTGACACAACTGGTAGCAAAACAGTCCTCATTTGCATAATTTCCTCTGATCTTGGAAAGATTCTTGACTCCGAAATATGGCGTTTTACTTGGTGATAGTCACTCTTCATCATACATTTTATTTATAGAGTGCTTTTCACTTTTGGAAAGCAGTGGCTCTGTCCACTTCAGATTTAGCTCCCAAGACAGCTGGTTTCCTTTTTAGCAGCTTCACTGTTGCAACTGCTTGAAATGTAAAACGCATCATTTCCCTTTCAGCAGAGAGCCAAGGAGCTCAGTGACACTGGGTGTTTAGAGCAGCAAATGACCAAAACTGGATGTAGGCCATAATACACACAGCTACTTAAGTTAGTCAGAAACAAGTCTTGCCTATCTGCTACAATCATGCTCGGTTGAACATCATCTCATACATACTGTTTTCAGTTTTAGCATTCACTGAGGCAGCGTTTCTTATCCTTCCACAAGGCTACAATATTTCAAACCGCTTAAGCAATCTCATTACAGTGACAGAGAAAAATTACCTCTCTGTGAAGGTCAGTCAGTTAGAAATCAGTCTGGCTTAGTTCAAAATCACAAGAGGTAAGAGAGAGGAAAACGAGTGAAATAAGTGAGAAGAGTTGATCAAAAAGGATGCTACTTTGAAAAAGCCCCAGCTGTTTCCTTTGTTAACTACTGGTCTCTGCATGGGTAGTCATTATTTCACAATTTGATTTTCTTCCAGTGCCACAGCAGCAGACAGGTGGATAAAAAGCTGAAGAGCGAGAAATGGTGGAGAGAGTGGTCAACAAAGTTTTCTTTTTGTTTGAAATGCTCAGCATGGGATATTCAGATTCAGATTTCAATGACAGTCATTATTGTTTTGTAGCGTTGCCTGTAGGATTGTAAAACGGAAGATACATGGGAAAACCTAATTCATTGTTTAGTTTATACAATAATGTTTTTTGAAGCCAGAGATGATGGTAGATGGTTGAAATATCAAAATGTATTGAAAAATGTAAGTGTCCGTTTGAGGTGCCTTGTCCCATCAAAGTAACTGATTAACAGTATCGCACCTCTCTGACATGGATTATGTTTGTCTTTACATAATCATTGTTCCATGGTTCTTGTGAAAGCTAATGTGTTCTGTGAGTCAGAGAAGCAAATCCTTTGGCCATCTTGAAGGTAAAGCAAAGGCCTAGAAATGGATTTCAAAGTATGTGTGTGTTGTTTTGGCAAGCAAGAGGAGAATTTCAGTCTCCCACACTGTTCTCAGCCATCTCGCCCAGTCTCCGACACAGCTGCCTTGGACAGAAATGTTCCTCTGCGCATTCCATTCCCATGAATCTCTTGCTTCCTGAAACACGCACTCTCAAAACATTTGCACACACACACAATCGTGAGCATCATTATCTAACACAGTCACACTGACAAGATGCATAGGTTAGGAGGCAGACACGTGCTGCCTGTAAGTAGTTTGTAAACATCTCAATCTAAATTAGGAAAATTTTAAATATATTGTGAACTGTTGTGTATTTTTAGCTGTTTCATTTGTATTGCTATTGTCATTAAATATTAATTTAAGAAACAAGAAAAGTTGGAAAGTTCATTTTCTGACTGTCTTACCAATACTAATTGCACATCTACCATAATTATTATGTTCCAAAAATGTCCATATTGGAGCTGAACCAGAAAATAAAAGTCAATCAGTCTAGAAAATACAAGCATTGTTTTTGACACAAAATACAAAATGGTTGTGTGTTTGGATTATGCATTTAAAAATAGTCTTTGCTTCTCTGTATTCAGAAGTTCAGGGTTGTGGTTTTATCGTGGCTGCATGAACTCCACAGCCCAAGTGAACCTGCGTCTCCTGTGAGGGGCACCAGACATCTAGCAGTCAGACAGAGTTGGAGGCTGAATTTAGGACGTACAAGTTATTTAGCTTTACAACATTTTGGACAGGATTCTGCCACAAGAGCTGAGAGCAGAGGAGCGGCAGGACAATAAGACCGTGAATTGACTTTGCAAACTTGAGTTACCTGGGAGCTTGTTTCATTTCATGTGACAGAGAGATTGAGAACACAGGTTAACGGCATTGCACTCCAATGTCCCCAGCTCTTAAAGCCGATGCCGGGGCGCTGATGCATGCTTAATAGCGCGCGGGGCCTTCTTTTATGGATTCTAAAAAAGGGACACATCACCTATCCTCTCGGGCCGGCGTAGTGGTGACAGCAGCAGCCAGCGCCCTGTCCACTAAAGCTCCACAGTGACACACACCAGAGGCACGTGCACATCTGAGGTCAGACATGCAGTACAAACACGGAGACACTATCTGTGTATTCACAGAGAGAACATGGCGTAAAGATGACTCTCTCATGTGATTGTAACATGTATGAAATAGTCCCAAACACACATGTACACACACCAAATATGCAGATCACAGGCCTTTCTTTGAAAATTGCCTGTGTAAATTGCATAAATTTTCACAATTGACTTGTCAGCTTAAATAAAAAAAATGACAGGAAAAGTTTCAAAGTCCATCCACATAAAGTATAAACACACACACAAGCACAAGCCTTCTCTGTGTTTGATGTGTTTTCCAGGCAGCTCTGTACAACTTCTTTACAGATTTCCCTTTGGAATACTGCAGCCGCTAGTGCTCGTAAAAACCATCAAGCTAACGCCAATACTTTTTGTTTTATTGTTGAGTCCTTAATTGTCCTAAAACCCTGCCTCAGTGAGAAGATATTGCAGAGAAAATATCTGTTGTGTGGTTTTATATCTTCAGTTCTGCAGGTGGCTGCTTAATTTTAATTATGTATGATATTACAATTCTGACAAAATTCAGACTTCTGTCAAAATTTTTATTGCTCTGCTTTATTATGTTTTTATTAAGACGAACCTCCTGTGTGCTCATACCTTTTTGTTAGCATTTACTGTGTAACGTCTGCTGAAATCACACCAGAGACTCTGCTCACAGAGATGTAGAGGTGGTATCAGTTTTCAGTGGGAAAAAAAAATATCAGATTCTGGTTCACTGTTTGTACAGTGAACTTAATCCTCCCAATTCTGGCGTCACTGATGTGCAAGAACATCCCTGGAAGTTTCTGTTCTGCTCGGGTTACGCGGAGGAAGTTCCGCTCCCCGGGGAGTCGCACCGAGAGGAATGTCTGTTCCAGATATCGACGCCAGAGAGTCAACCACGCGCGACTGCAGGAACGCAGGGAATTTGTCTTTCCTACATTAGGACACTGTCCAGAGTCGTGCCCCCCTCCCCACCCCACCCCCCACCCTTGCACTTTTGACTCTGGTGCCTGGCCACAATCAGGAAGGGTTATGTGATTTTGCACTCAGGCTGTCATCCTTTAAGATTTTTCATTTCCATAAGTCCATTGGAGCTGGGATTTCCAGCATGTGAATCTGTGGTGTTGTAACGTGTCACAGTCAGACTCAAAGCAGCACCTCTGAGGATGTCATAATCTTTTCTCCTCTTGCTGCAGTGTCCATCTCAGGTTTTTGGGCATCCTGCCAGCAGCTGGGGCATGGTAACAGGTGTCATATATAGATGTTATGTAGCTGCCATCAGCGGTAGAGTTACACGACCTCATCTATAAATACATGATAGTGACATGATTTACTGGCCCGTTTCCTGGGCACGGTCGGTCCAATTAGATAAGGCAAAGAACAGCACAGAGAGAGTAAATCACTTTGCCCACCTTGGAGGAAGCAAGCCCATCTGTTAGGGTGGACAGAGCTGCTTTGATACTAATGGAGACACTCCGTCTTGTCACTGACCACTGCCGCCGTGTGTGGGAGCGTTATTCTGCATTCTGCGCACAAGTGTGTATACATATGCTGCAGGCCGGGAAGATGAGAGTCGGGGTCTTTTTTTTTCTGCTCTACATCTGAATGCCTAGTAGGGGGTCACGCTGTGGTGGGCAAGATAAAACACTTGAGGGTGGAAATCTCTCTGTTTCTCTCAAACGGGTCTCTGGATGACATTATCTGCTATCACATTCAATACTGCTGAAACAGCAGCAAACATAAAACTGCTGTTTCCCTTTATAACTCCAATTCTGGTGTGTGTTTTTTTTCCACTTGCGCTTTATGTATTGCAACTAAATTCTTATTCCCTCAAGTTCATAGCTCAGGGAACCCATTCAATAAGTTACAAGACTATCACATCACATTATTAACTGCAGAAAAAATTGGGTTTGCACAAAAGCGAGGTTTTTAATCTGAAAGGCAAGGAAATGGAGAAGCATATTCGTGGCAGACTGAGTTAAAGCCACGCTGAGATCTGTCCAGATAAGCAAAAAGTCTTAAAGAGGAAGTTTCTTTGGAAGCTAAATTGGAGACTGCAGTAAAAGTCGCCTCGGCATCACAGATGCTTTACGTCACAGCCTTCTGCACCTCCCACAAATCATGAGGCAGTAATAATATATTACTTCATGTTAAGATAACCTTTAGCACCTCAAGTTAAATTTTGACACACACTGTGACATGTGCCTTATATATGTGCCGCGTATGAGTGCCCCCCACCCCCCGCCTGCCCGCTGCGAACACCGGTCACGTATCCTTGCAGAAACGAGGCCCTCGCCGCCTCTGAACCCTCTCGCCCCAAAAAGAAATCAACTAGCTGTGTTGCTCATAACCTTATCACACTCTCACAGAACCAACCCCCATTTCTGTCGTCCGTGAGCTCGGATGAACTTCTCCGGAGGTTTTGCTAGAAGCTGACAAGTGTAAAGCTTTTAGCTCGGAAAGTGTCAATCACACCAGATTATTGTCCCTGTTATGTGGCGGAAGGTTTAAAAAAGATGACGTGCGCGGGGGCATCAGGCTCCGAGATGACAAACAGACTCCAAAAGAGAGGGTAGATTAATTTGTGGAACCAATTATTAAATATCAGATAAAACATGTCATTTCCAGTTGGGCTGTTTTTTTGCAATGGTAGTTGAAGCTGTTTTGTTATGTCTGCTCTGTATCTTTAGGCGACTGGTCCAACAAAACATTTTAAATTTAAACTGAGAAGTAGAGATAGCGCTAAGTCTTAAAGGCGGGACTCTTTTTGTCAGAGCCATTTAGGTTTTACAGTAATAAGGAAAGAATAAAGAAGTGTAGGACAAGAAGATGAAGGTCAGGGTTGAGGAAGAAATGAGGAGAGGGCGACAGCTGACATTGTAGAAGAGCAAGGATGAGAGATCAGACGTGGCAGGGAAGACAAAGGAAATAGTGGGGGTGGAGAAGAGGAAGAGAAGCTATAGGGATTCCATGATGTCGACAGTCGGGGTGATTCATTCATCATCGCTCAAGATTTAAATGACAAGCCCTCGCTTCTACCTAGCCTGCCTCCAGCAAACCCACAGGTGAGGCTTCAGCTGTCAACACAGTCAATTTAACAGGAAATAGTAAAGAGATGGATTTCAGATTGTGTTTTTTTCCTCTCCATATGTATTTTAAAATAGTTTTAACAAACATGATCATGCACATTCAACATGTTCTTGATCCTCTATCTCAAGTAACAATAAGGAAATCAATAGCAAGATTGTCAGGGGACAGAATGGGGACCACAAAAATAAAAATAAAATAAAAAGCAGAGACTGTAGTGATTTTACACCGAGTAGTGGAGAGATAATGTGCCATGGTTCAGGTACAAGAATAGGATTAATTTTCTATCTTTGATAGAAGAAGGCCTGACTGGAGTGTAAAGGCCATTTCACCAGGTAGTTTCTCTTCTTAAGGGACTAGTTTAACATTTTGTGAAATAAACTTACTCACTTTCTTCAGTGAGAGAGGACTGTATTGCATCTGTAGCCAGGTAGCAGGTTAGCATAGCTTAGCCTATTGACAAGAAACGGGAAAACAGCTAATCTTTCTTTTAGTGCCTCTAAATGTTAATTGAAATGTTATATTTTGTTTGTTTACTCTACAAAAAATAAAGTGTGAACACAACAGTTGCCTGCTTTTTGACGGGTTATGTGCCAAACTGTTTCTTGGCCAGCACTACTAACCTCCTCCAGTTGCCTGGCAATTGGTCCTGGCCAAGAAATAGTTTGGCACATAGCCCCTCTATTTTACACTTCTTCTTCTTGTACAAATTAGATAAATTAGGTATAATGTTTTAGCTATTGAGCTGCAGAGATGCTGTTAGGAACATTTTGTTATCTTCAAGTCGAGCCGGGCTAGCTCATCCCCCGTTTCCAGTCTGTATGCTAAGCTAAGCTAACCGCCCCCCGGCCCCAGTTACATATTTATCGTACAGACTCACAGAGTGTGTGAGATCTATCTTCACATTATTTCAGACAGGCATTTGATGGAGCTAATTTACTTAATTATTATATTGTGTTTTGGAGGATTATAGGATATATCCATAAGTGAAATGAGTCTCAAAAGAGCAATAACAAGTTTAGTTCACTCTAATTGAACTGCAAAATACAGGAAGAGTGATGAAAGGAACAGCTGACAGTCACAGTGTACATGTTGACGTATGCATTCAGATGCATAGAAAGAGAGATTATGATGATGAGTAAGACATGTTGATGATGATGATAATAGTAACAGTGATACCATCCCTAGAAAAAAAATTCTACCCTCAGACTGAATCAGTTGCCTCTTCCAGGCAGCCTTGTCTCAGAGGGGACAAATGGCTTTGAGGTGCTTGTACCAGCTCAACCAGAAAGCCCTACATATCCAGCATTTGTGAAGTGCACATGAATTTTCCACAAGCGCAAATGTGCTGCGGCCCGTGTGTCGGAAGTGAGATTATCCGGTGTGTCACTTTGCCACGAGTGATATGGCAAAACACCGTCAAGGACTCTCGAAGCTGTGGGGCCGCGATGAAAACTTCACAACTGTCATGTCAGTTATTCATTGCGTTTTCACGGGCAAAGTGTCTGAATCCCTGTATCTTAAGGGAATAAAACACCAACTGCCAACACCAACTCTATCAGCCTCTCTCAATGGCTTTCAGGAACTGTATGTTTTCCTCAGAGATAAAATCTAATGAGAGGCAGTGAACATAACGTGACCAACCAGAGATGGCTGAGCTAGATGTTAACCCAAAATGACACCAAAAATCTCAAGTACTGTTTGTGGCATCCTTTCAACATCTATCAAATGTCAAATGGAAAACTTAGAGAGGCTGACTGTGAAGTTGTGTTCAAGTAAAATTACAGTAAAACCCTTTAAGAGTTTGATTTGTAGGAAAAATGGTACCCAAAATAGTTTTTTGACATCTCCACAACTCTGTCTCACTTTGCATGGATGTCTTGGTGCTTAAAGGCTTAAGGAAGGTTTAAGTGAGAACAACACCTTGGTTTTAGCACAGCATTCTCTTTGGATCAGCTAACCAGGCATTATTGACAGCCGTGCTTATCTCACTTCTGCGGTAACTTTTTTTTTTTGCACAGCGCTTGGTGCAGTAGAAATCAAACAGGATTATAGTACTTAACTTAGAAGCACATCCTGATTGTAGTTATTGGAGTAAAAGATGTGGGCATGAGGTTCGTGCTGCCTCTGAGAACACTGGCTCCAGCGAGCGAAAACCAACATGAGGTAGTTTCATGCTTGTGAACGCATCCGCATTTATTTACGAACACAAAACAAGAAAAACCTTCACACCTCATCAGAGGATTTTATCCCATTTCAGCAACAACCAATCAGGTTGCCTGTTTCTTCTCTTAACAAAAATCTTGTGCAGCAGCCGCTTTGTGCCAGCCACAGCTCTCATTATGTGGGGGTGTTCACGGCACGTCTCTGTGACCCCCTGTGGGTGCTAAGGACCTGGCTTTGCAGTTCTGCATTTCCACTGACATCTCAGTTTTTGTCAACTTTTTTATGAGTCACACGAAGCTGAATGCCACAAACAAAATGGATTCCTCTTCTCAACTTCATACCACGCAACATTTTGCTGGTTTGTATTACTAATAAGGATTATGTTCTCACACATTTCAATTGATTTTTATTTCCATTCAGTGTTTACACAGTTTAATGTGTCTAAAAAACACCTAACACTCAGTAATAATTGCCTACAAGAACCTTGGACTATAGAAATCAAAAAGAATGAAGTCATTCTTTTTGCGACACTTCAGGGGACAAAATTGGTGGAAAATTCATAGCAGTACTTTGCTGAAAATATGTCGCTATTTTGTTGCACATTTTTCATTGTAGGAATGAGTCAGAGGATTTTAGAAACACAGAGCCGAGCAATGGCCTCTGGGTTCCCATCAGTCAGAATGACTCAGACCCAACACACTGCTCTCTCTGTTATTGCGTTTTAGAAAATAAGACAAAATGAATAACCGTGTCATATGAATATACCGATGGGCCGTCAGCTAGATAATTGTGTTACAGCCAATGAAACGTGGCTGCTCGCTCCCTGTCTCTCTGTGTGGCTCCGTCCATTTGCAGTGGAAACCAATGAGGAGGAGAGGAGGACAGTGCAGCTCACCATGCTGCAGGCTGCCACTTAGAGCTCGTGCTGTGGGAGGTGATGAACACAGAGGACAGGTGGTTAGTATAATAAGCCATGGAAATCCCACCTAATGAGCTGGGTTGTGTCCCTATTGTCACACATGGCATCGCTGTATTTCCAAAATATTTACAGTACATGACTTTATTTATTTATTTCTATCAGTTCATTAATGTGCCAACGTTTGCAGAAAGGCTTGTTTTTATGTCGTGCCTGTGCATATGCACCGTAACAAAAAGGAAAGCTGAGGAAATATCAGACAGATGTGGGTTATTTGAGATTGTCATAGTTCCGTTGTATACTGTGGAACCAATTTGCCTGACACTGCAAAAATAAATGAAAATAAATAAGCCAGCTTTTTGTAGATAATGCCATGAGAGCTACAGCTGTGCAAATGGTGCCAAGAAACACAGCAAGAAAGAAAAGAAAAGAACATCTCCATAGGAAATCCATTCTTCCAGTTTCACAGAGAGGTCAGAGGTAAAGGTCAGCCACAAGACGTTATCTTCAGAGGCAGCAGGGGTTCACTGTATTGCTGAAGGACTCTTCACTGGAGATGCTCATTGACTCGAGAGATTGAACCTGGATTATATGGTCAGAGGTCGGCCTCCCTGTTGATTTGGCAGTTCTGCTGCCAATCAAAGCCTATGTTTTAAGATGTGAAATAGACCAGCATAGGATTTTTTTTTAGAAATTCACTATCTAGAGTTAGGAGAGTAGATCAATTTCATATCCGTGCATTCAGTAGCATTGTGACGGCTGCAGATATCTGCTGCCTATGTTTCTTCTTCTACTTTTTTATGTGTTTTGTGTACAGACCACCACTGTGACATTATCAGGACTACTGAGGAGAAGCCTGTGAATATGGATACAAACGTGTATTATCTGCTCGGCTCAGGCCTGCTATTTTGAATCTCTACTGGAAGTATCTTGATTTCATTCATCACTGTCATTGTTTGGACAGTTATCTGTGGGTAAAGCATATCAAGCCCAGACATGTAAGGTGCATCCTGAGCAGTTGTTTGTGATCGGATTCATTTTTCTTCTATCTTGCAATCTAGGCCCCTTTCAGTGTTACTGGCTGTGTACATCAGATAGTACACACACACACACACACACACACACACTAGATGGCCTTACCATAGCCGATTCAGTTAGACGCTCTGTCTCTCTGGAGTATGTTACTATCAATATTGCACATAAACAATACATCCCCTTAAATATTGATGTTTTATTCAGAGCCTCGTTGCTACTCAATCAAAGCTCTGCCACATCCTCTATCTCAACGAGGCACCAAGGCCGAGTTGCCATGATGATAATGTCTTTAGTCAGGAGTCACAGTGGTTGGTTACAGCTTGAGTCTTGAGGACAGGAATATTCCTTATCTAGCCCACAGCTAGTAGCACCAGCCTAATGATATCATCTACTGTGGATAAGGCTGGACATGGATAACAAGGATTTGTTATGAGCTGCACAGCGTACTACTCAGATGATGAAATATTCTGATCCACTCATACCTGCTGATTTATTATATACTGTAGACTCTGGTGTCTGTAAGATGGAAGAAGCTCACAAATCAATGAACAGATGAGGACTGCACACACACACACATACACACACACACAGAGCTGAAATAAGAGTTTGAACAGCTTCAAAGTGATCAGAAAGATGAAATATCAGTCTCATCAGTCAGATTTCAATTTAGACTTTGACCCCTTTGTAAATTCCATATTTATCAAAGATAAAAGTCAAGTTATTATATATATATGACAATCTGTGATATATGTTGTAAACCCCATTTTCAGTCATGATCTATAAATATAGATTCTGTAAAATACATACAACGTATTTGTCATTAACACAGGTCTTGATTTATATCATATTCCCATCACATTCACATGATCACAAAATACATAAGTACAAGTGTCAATAGGGCCTCCATCTTATTTTTTAATGTGTCTGGCCATCCAAAATCTATGATTACAGTATTCCTGAGAGCATTAGAAGCCAATATTAAATCTCAATAATGAGGTTACAGTCATGCATTCTTAGTAGAAGATATACTTTTCTAATAGATTCCAATGGACTTGAAGCCTTTTGCATGCTGCTTATGCACTCTGAGTGCCTTAAACTTTAGTAAGAGTTTAACAACTAAGATTTGTTTGTTGGTTGCTGCTGTGGTTTGGATTGTGTGAATGTACTTTGCACAGTAGCTGTAGTTATCAAGTGATTGACAGCTAATTATGTGTTATCATAGTAGCAGCAGAAACACCTATGGCATCTGGTGGGCCTGCCCCCCCCCCCCCCCTCCAGGTGTGCTGAAGAGAAAACAGAGAGAAAGCTCTCTGGTTCCAAAGCACAGCCTCATTCATCAGATCCTTATGATTAATATACCAAACTAATGATTGTGGTGCTGCATATTAATATTAACAGGAGTGACATTTGCTGCTGTGATGTTTCTTAGAGTGCTGCAAATTAATTAGTTTGTTTCAAGGAACTCTATTTTTTGAGTCCAAATGTTGTTTATTGGTCCGCTGTTTCTCCGTGCTCATTTGAGAGATACACTCAGTTAATACACAACACAATTAGTGTATCACAGTTCAACAAAAACAGTTGCTCTCTCTCAAGCAGAGATATTGATCATACTGAACACCGGCCAAGCTACTCGTATATGTGTTATTTTCCTTTCTCACTATTAATCCATGAAACTGAATTGCACTGTTCCAACAAAAATCCAGCGTAGGCCGATTGAAATGAAACAGAGATATCCTTTAAGCCCATTCAACCATATCACTGTTTTCTGCTAACCCCACTTCATCTCAGTCTAGGCCCCTGTAATCCACAGCATTAAAGCTCCATATCTTTACATTCAAATACCACACTATCCTCAGCCTGTAATCTGATATGAAATTATCTAATAAAGGGCTCTAGAAGGTGGGAAATGTTCAGGGTTATGGTTTTGCCTCATGTTGCATCTATGTCTGTGTTTGCTTTTTCTTTTTCATTCATATTCTCTCTGTCCTTTTTTTTTGTTTGTTTGTTTTAAGTCATCCTGGGTCATTATGTCCCTAGCCCAAGCAAATAATTGTGAGGCTGAAAGCACACACATGCCCATGGGATATTCAAGAGAAACAAAATCAAATGCCAGCTTGTGTCTGGCCTCCTCGCTGCTGTTCAGCAGTCATGACGATTCATTATTCCCTTTCAAACCTACAGAGAAATTTCTTGATCCTAATCCCCTCATGTGGCTAAAAACTTGAATTACTATTGGATTTGTGTCCATTTAAAATGGCTTTTTCTTACAATAAGCCATGAGGGGAAAAGGCCACTAGGATTTGTAAAGTGGAGTCCAGTAAGAGAGGTCGACTGGGGTAGTAGACTTGCCCTTCCGTACCCTTCCCTGGGTTCCCCTCCTCTGCTTTTTCCGCACAACTTTATTCAAATTTCCCCAGAAGACTTAGAAATGAAAGTAAGCATCTTCAAGCTGTCTGCCCGCATTTATTGCTGCACCCCCTGCCGTGCCAAGATCCCTTGAACGTTCACACAGTTGCTTATAGCTTGAAGGTCACAGGAGTTCACTCATCTGTAGCATTCAGAGCTAAAAAGTAACACTATGAAAGTTAATATCTTCCATGAGTTTTTGGTTTTGTATTTTTTTGTTTATTTTTTTCATGTTGAGTTGGTAGTAGGGGAACACTCTTGCCTTGAATGACCCTGCTCAACAAGCCAAAATGCATAAATGCACTGCTTTTGGGAGTGAGGTACAAACAAAAAGTGCTAACATTTTAGCTAGTTTTAAGCATCCCTATTGGTCTCATTAATTTGGCCCCAGTCAGCGGGTTATGAGACAAGCGTGACTCCCCCGTTTGTTATCCTCCACTACAACATGTTAGTCTCAAGAGTTCTGCCCTATGGAATATTATCCTCAGACAAAAAAAAACCCTGTTTCCCAGAAGGCTTGTGTTACTGACGCGTCCAGACTCTGAAAAGCCTCTTGTTAACAACAGCTGTAAAGTGAGCTTGTTTCTATTCTATTGCTCGTTCTCGAGTTTAATCTCTCCCCTCTTTCTCTCACTTTCATTTCGGTCTCGTTGTTTCTCTTGTGCAATGGGGGAGGATCCCGAATTAATTAAAAGAAAGACTTTGAAGTTGGATACTTAGCCTCAGGGCACACTGTTCCATTTTTTGTTGTGGCAGCAGTTGCATTTTTGTTGTTACGTTGTCGTGACGACCCAGAGATTCAGCTACTGGACAATCAGTCATCTTATTAGGCAAGCGATGCAGTGCAGCATACAACCATGTTGAAATATTTTTTCTTCCCCCAGAGCCAAGCACTTATTAATATTTAGAAGACAGTCTCCTCCTGCCTGACATGTGCATTCATAACACTTGTTTCCTCTTCTCTTGCTTGTCCCTTATTTCTTTTTGTTGGATTCTTGAACTTGACTTTGACCTCAGGTAAAAGTCCTTTAATGTTCCTGTAGCAAAGTTAACAGCGAGCTCAGCCCACACATTACACTGTAATTGGATTACTGTAATATGATTTCCGACATTGCCAACTGTTAATTTGTCACAGTTGCTGTCAGAGTGACTGCAGAGGAGAAATTCTGACACCTGTGTAGAAATTAGTCACTGGCTTGTTGAACTGCTCAAAAAACAGTGAGTGTTTTGATCGTGACCTCTTAGACAAAAATCATTTATTTCTTTTTTTACTACTTTCTGATGTAATTCTGTGCAATTTATGGTTAAGCAGTGAATGAAACTACAGTTACGGACTCTGTGAGCAGTGACGACTTGAGATTAAACTGTGACAGCAGTCTTAAACTTGAGTTGGATGTGTGTTCAATAAACCCTTCATCATACGCAAGTCTCCTGTAAGAAAGAGGTATCTCTTTGTTTTTCTCCAACAGTCCCTCTCTCTCCAGTCTTGCTAAATATGAAATATAAAAAGGAATCTGTCCTTTTTTTGTTTCAAAGAGAAATGGGATCATCTGTAAGGGAATGAGACCCGGGAGCCCCTCAGCACAATGAAGTCATATGAGGGGGTGGTGATCTAACCCAGGGTGATGGGCTGTCAGCAGCTGCAGTTGTAAGTGTGCCAAGACGGACAGAATAAGGACTGAAGTAGCGAGACACAGAGCGAGGGAGGAGACAGAAAGTCAGGTTAGAGAGAGAGGAGACGTACTGTAGAAAGGAGAAAAAGGTAGAGAATGACAGAAAGACAGATAACAAGGGAACACAGAAGCGCAGAAGAGACAGAAGACTGAATTTGAGGGCCAGCCAGACTGGAGCTACTCTGCCAAGCTGCCCCTCTCAGCACGGGACTCGTGCCTATTTCCATCCCATCAACCCCCTCCATCTCCGTCGCCACTCTCTCTGTTCACTTTCATGACATGCCACATCCAAAGCTGAATCAGTGAATGAATGATATTACCTTATGCTAATAACCCAGTCCACCCCAGCAAGCCCCATCATGTGCCTCAAGCCACTGAAATGCAATTCGTCACTCATTTCTGCTTTGCTATTATTTCCTCCTCCCTCCATTCTGACACGTCTTCCACTTCTCTCCTATTCCATCCTTCTTTCACTCCTCTATTTAGCTCCAGCTCCCTCCATCTCTTGTCTCCTATCTCCCTGAATTCCTACTTTTCATGCCAGTGAACATATACATGTGTCTGGAGATAAATTCCAAAAATATAGCACTAAAATGGACGTGTGTTAACTTTGCTAGTAGAAATGAGTTTAAACTTGGTTAGAACAAAAGGGTTTACTCAGTGGAGATTTATGCATCACCAGATCAAACCAAGCTACACACACAGACTAGTCCTTACAAAGAGATTAGTTGTCACTTAATATTTACTCGCAGTAATTGTCAGATGTAACTGACATAGCTAACTAAGCTAATGGACAAGTTTAATGTAATATATGAAACCTAAAGAGTTATATAGTATATAAGCTATATAATGTATATTAGTATATTACTGCAATATGTGTATTGAAATATTTGACCTGACACAAAGTAAGACTACATATCTTAAATTACAAAACATCACACTGTCTGTCAGCTTAGCAGAACTAAGAAAATTACAGTTGCCAGGGACTGGCAGATTAGCTAATGGTTTTGCTTGGCCCACTAAAAGTGTAGCAGTGGATTTTCAAATAACTGCTGCAACCATGATGTCTTTTCACATTCCAAACAGTCACCATAGCTGCTCAGATAATAATTGTGACCTAAGCCTTCATATCATATTATAAAAATGTTTTTCCTGGTTTGGTCTGACATTTAATTTTGCCACCTCCTGCATGACACCACCCATACAACACTTGCCGGCACCGTCTCCAAAACCATTGCGCTCTCTTCTTCCTCCATTCTTCCCTTTATCCTTGTTTTTCTCTGCTCCCTCTCTCTATCTCTGAGTGGTTCTAGCTGTCTTTGATGTCTGTTGTGCGTTTTAATGAGTTTGTTGTTGACTGTTGCCCAGGACCCCCCCCACCTCCCCCCCACCCCCACCACCACCACCACCACACCCTACCCCTCTCTCTGCCACTTGTCCTGCCTGCTGGGCCGAGGCCACAGGAGTGCCAACACAAGTGAGGCAGACTTTGTGTGGTCACTATTAGAGGGGATGCGCACACAAAGGTTTACTGCCTTTATTCACCTGCAAACCCAAGTGTAACTCAGGCAGATTCATCCGCTGAGTTAAACACAGGCAGAAACACGCACATGCATGTATGTAGAGGACAGAGGAGTTTGTTTCACTGCAGTCTCATGGGAGACAGCTGTGTTCTGATGTATTAATCATCTTCGTCTCCAGCTTGCTAATTAATGACCCATCTGTCCCCTCTCACTGATGTTCCACTTCAAACTCCCTCATACACAAAGATACACGCGCACTCACAGGGCTGCGACACAACAACCAAATGCTCATTCTAGTGATGTAACTCCAGCACCAGTTTCAGGGAGACAAATATTAACAGGCACGGGGAGCCACGCTGTCTCATCTGCATTCAAGACCACGTATGAGACCATAAGAAAAAAGTGTTTGTAGCAACTTTATCAGGAAGGAGTTTCTCCTCTTCAGTTGCTGTGAGTTTAGGTGGCAGACGTTGTGCGATCAGGCTTGCCTGTGTGTGTGTTTATGTGTGCACTCATGTGGGTGTATGTGTGTGTTCGTAGGCTTATCAGGTGAGCCCGGGCAGAGTGTCAGATGCGGTAATGGAGGCTTCAAAGACAAGCGCTGCGGTGAGTTCCCTGGCTGCCCTTTTACCAACCCCCTCCTTACCCACCCCTCCACCCTTCCTCCCCCCACCCACCTTCCCTATCCCTGCTGTTGGGACGCAGAGAGGCAGACAGGCACACAGGTAGACACCTGGATGGATAAGGAAGGGATGCAAGGAGAGAGATAAGCAGGCAGATAAATAATTAAGTGGGTGCAAAGTCAAACAGACATCAGGCAGACAGAGT
The DNA here is from genome assembly GCA_033238685.1 of Lates japonicus. NCBI lineage: Eukaryota > Metazoa > Chordata > Actinopteri > Centropomidae > Lates > Lates japonicus. The sequence goes on from BRZM01000373.1 coordinate 1,174,350, forward strand.
AAATCAGGCTGAGCGACAGGCAGAGGAGATACCGTAAAGCAGGGCATCTGCCTGACAGACAGGACAGACAGACACACAGAGGAGCAGTCAGACAGTCAGGGTCGCGGCCAGGTGCTTGTCCAGCCCACCTCCCTTTCACTTGCATGAGCCAAGCAACTTCAAACACCCGCCGCTTGTCTGCTGCTTTGTTCTGATGTTCTCTTCGCAGCTGTGGTTGTTGTTGTTGTTTTGATGCCCATCGCCGTCATCGTCGCCGCCATCGTTGATTTGCTTCCTTTGAACAGCAGTTTTATTTCTGGCTCGCTATTTGCTTGTTTTCATTTTCATCTTTTGTGCTGTATATGTGTTTGAATGAGTTTATTTATGTGCGTGTGAGTCTTTTGTTTTGCATTTGACAGTCACAGTTAAGAGATGGTAATTGAGTGTTTGATCACTCAAATTGCAAGTGGAGGTTGACTGGTTTAATTTTTCAGGGATTATATATGAATGTTTTGTGGTTTTAAAGTAAAGTATGACAAGGTCACTTAGTCAAATTATTATACAACCGAAAATATGTTTTCAAATAAAACTGCTATACTAGAATTTGTAGATGTTGAATTACATTATGGGAATGACTCTTCAATTAACTTTTTTTTCTGTATGTATATTTTGTTTCATAAGCTGATTTCAAGGGATTGATGAGTCACTGTAAGCTTGATACTTACCATAGCATTTGGCTTAATGCAGCTAGAGATGATGTTAAGATTAGGGTCAAAATCTGTATAGACTTATGTTATATATAATGTTTTTCTCTAATACAGAAAACCTTTGAAAAAAAAAGTGCTGTGCTTTGTTTGAACTAATAATTACTGAGACTTTCTCTTTCCTTTTGATGATTGTTGAATTCATACCATGTACAAAAAGTCTCATTTTGTATTTCAGCGTGTTTTCATGGCAGCAAAACAGTATGGCCCAGTTTTTAGCACATTGTTTCATGACCACTGTGGTAGAAACCCTCCATCCCTTCACCCACCCTGCATTATTTTTTACCAGGAACATTGCAACCTATTCTGTCGTACAGGCCTTTATTGCGAAACTATTTTAAAGGATTGGTTGCCAAACAAAATAGCAGTTATACATTTGTAAAGACAGATTTTGTTTTGCATGGATTTTATGTGTTGTAAAGCAACCCTCAGGACATGATCACAAGAAAAATGAATAGAGTAAAGCATCAATATGGAACAAGAGAAGGCAAGGCAGTAATACATTGCTGTCCCAGAAAGTATTGTCACCATTCTCCGAGTATTATACATACACTATATCAGTAGACCTTCATAAGCAAGAATCTACAGTAAGCCTGTATATCTGTTCTCCTTTCAGTGTCATTTGATTATTAGTGTCATTCACCATGGTTAGTACATATGATTGTGTAATTGTTACCCACAGAATCATATGCCTGTGAATAGAATGTACTTGAACCAGTACTTATTGGGTGTTAGGTTGATGACAGGGCAGTAATAAGACATAAAGACCACACCAAAAGCATCATGTAGCATCATGTATATCAGAAAGTAAAGCATGGACACAAGATGTTCTGACTTTTCATGTCAGGGTTACTAGGCTCATGTAACTGAGAAAAGTAACTGTGAAGAGCTTGTAATGATATAACAATCAAGATTTGGCCAGTTCCTCAAAGCTGAACGCTTTTAATCTCAGCTGACACTGAGAGGTATGGTGCTGATAACCTGCCCTGTCCGTTCACACTCTGCAACTCTGCTAATACTATGTCTTGTCTCCTCGTTTTCCTTGTCTGTCCTTTGCCCTTCCTCCTCCTCTTCCTCCTCTTCTCTGCTCTATCCTCCTCCTCACTCCATTCCTCCAAACAGCAAACCCTGGAGAACAACCTGACCAACCTGGTGAAGAGGAACAGCGAACTTGAAAACCAAATGGCAAAACTCATCCAGATCTGCCAACAGGTTGAGGTAAGCAGCATGACTGTGTGTGACTTTTAGTTGATTACAGGAGGCAGGGTTCAAGTAGCTATGTATAGTGTGAGAGTAATAAAAATTATGTTCTCAATCCATCCCCATGGTTAAGCTGTCTTGTTTGATGATAAGTTAAACCAGCTTGGGGATGGATATTTGCATGTGACTAAAACCCCAGTTGGCTGGTTGAGAGACGGTCACTTTACATAACTTAGCTCCCCTGCCACACCACCAAAGCTACCCTGGATTTTACTTAAAGCCGAGGCAGTCCCTCATCCAGCACCGTTGATGTGTCAAACTTCAAAAACACAGTCTCATAAGAAGCCAGGGTTTCACTTTTGATTTTCGGCTTATGAATAACTCACCAAGACACACGGGTTGAGGCCTTAGTCGGGATGAATTCTCTTTCTCTCAGAGAAACCATTAACACCAACGTCTGTCAGTGTTATTGACTGTATACCGTTGAGTGAATGCTCTTGGGCCCTGTTCTTCACACGTCATCTAATACTGTGGAACACCTTTGATTGAGGAAGTACAGTGGTAGAAATTGGACATTCAAATCTTTCTTTCCTCTTGGATCACGGTAGTGGTTGTGTTAGCAATAAAATCAGCACTCCATTCTTTCGGTTCCCTTCACCAGCTACTGATCAAATATTGATTAGTCTCAGCATTCAAAGTGAATTCCAGCTGGGTATCATGGGTTCATAAAGGGTGAGCATCACAGTGTCTTATAGACAGTTCATATAAAGACCAAAGACAAAAGAAACTACTTTAGAAAGAGAGAAGATACATTTACAGCCAGATTTATTTTTACAGTTGGCTTTTTATAATGACAGCCTTTTTTTTTTCAGGGAGGGTGATCTCACAATCAGTCACCTCACAATCAGCAAAGCGACTGACGCAGTGCGAATCAGCCTAAACCAAAATACCAGGTCTCAGTGACCTCTTGTACTTTGCCAGTGGTAGCTCTCCAGACAATCTGACTCAAACCGTGACTCAAGAACAAAAGGGTGAGCTGGAGTAGCTCTCAGCAACCATCCACTTTCCCCAACTGTTTAAAGCGGGTGGTTATGTAATTCAGACAGCTTCAAACATCGGAATGACCACTTCATCATTGGAAAAGCTAGAACCAAAAGCTTTTGTGTGGTATTCCCTACATTCAAGGTGCTAACAGCTCAATGTAATGCTTTTACTGTGTCATAAGTTCAGATTTTGTGCCTCTTCAAGGTCACTGTCTGAACTGTACCTTGTTATACAGTGTGGCTCGGCCCTCATGCATTTCCCCGTGTTGAATATTATTCTTAGGATGAATTACTGTTACAACACTCAACAGTTTAATTCCCACTGGCGCCACCCATACAAGAAATTTATGCTCCCCAGTCAAAGCCAATAAGATTATCTTGTCAAATGGCATATATCTTCGAAGCGGAAACTTTATTTGACTTGTCACAAGCTGGTAATGTTTCACGGCTCACCCGGTTCAATTTAGTGACAACCTTGGAGATGTGTTTGCACTCGGGTGTCCTAGCCTGAACCCATACCTGCCTGCAGAAAATTATACCTCAGCCAGTCTTGTCACTGTTGACCTCTTGGGGCTCACGCTGTGATTTAATGGAGGTACCGCGTGAAACCAGCCTGAGAGCACTAATGCTTAGCCATTGCACATCACTAACATGTTCATGCACAAACACACACAAGTACATACTGTCTTGATGCACCGGCTCCTAATAAACACCATCATTCCCCTGTGAGATTTGACATTAATGGCCACAGAGGACGAATGCACTTTAGTGCCGGCATCACTCTGCGCGCAGTTCATTTCTTATTAGCCGGCCGTGACTCCATTTTCTGGGAGTCACTCCGAGGTCCGTGAAACACAACTCATGCATCTGCTCACCTAATCAAAATTAAATGATCACGGTGTGATTCATTAAGTACAGACAAACTGTTTGTCAACAGTGCATGGGAAGTCTGCATACCAATGTTGCGCCACCGCAAACTACAGCAGCAGAATCTCATCACGTATTCATCAAAAAGAAATGAGGAGCGATAGCAATGGGGGAGGAACATGCTCCATTGACTTTTAAACAAATTATATAAGACACTATATGTTTTCCTGCTCTGTTTGCACCCACTCAGAGCTATTCTCCTGTGTGATGTCAATGTCAAAAGGCTGGTCTAATTACTGACGGGAGGAACGAGGAAGCGTAATGTTTTTAGGTGAGTTCACATTAATGTGCAGCTGTTCTTCATGGATGGCCAGAGGAGAGGCAAGAGGAGAGGAGAACAAATGAGGGGAAGAAGATGGAGAAAGATGGAAAGTGGAGGAGGAGGAGGCGAGCAGCAGAGGAAGGAGGGAAAAGAAAGGGGAAGATAAAAGGAAGAGAAAGAGCAAGGTTGAGAGGGCGAGCAGAGGAAGAGGGAAAGAGGACAGGAGTGTTAGCAAGACTACCAATGATCTTTTTGACCAGAGCTGATACAGGCACTGTGTGGAGAATGAAAACACTCAGCAATAATGCACTACAACACAGAAAGGGAATTTAAAAAAAAAAGACAGAGAGAGAGAGAGATTTGGTGGAGTGAGAGAAGTGTGTGCAAAGTAGGAAATCTCTGAAGGGCTTTGAGCGTGACCTGGATTCGTCTTCTCCTTGTTTGCATCATACTGTATCGGTGCCAAAGATATGATCAAACACTGTGTGAATCAGCTTCCAGTGTGTCAGCACACACGGCAGCGACGCAGCCCTGTTCTCCTCAGGTTCTCTTCGGGGAGTTATCTTTTCTTCAGTCTCAGAAACGACACATTGAATTGACAATGTGTTAGGATGTGTGTTTCTTGGGAGGTCTCTCTCCTTATCACAATATTTGGTGTAGGGTTGTTAAATCTGCCGTTGGTGCTTAATGACATTCAGGATAATGCTCAGCATTCTTGAAAACACTCAGTGAATTGAGCACTCACAGTGATTGCTGTTGAGCTAAAACACTGATGCATCCTGTCAATGCCACATAGCTGGCTGGATGTTAATAGGCAGCAGAGAAGAGAAACTCAGAGAGGCTGTTTGATAAAGAGAATTTCACCAAAAAACACTTGAATAGACATTGATACAGTGGCAAATGAAACTCAATTCAAAGCCAAAGTGAAAGCTAAGATGATACTCATAACCATGCAAATACGTTACCTGTTACCTGCACATTGTTAGTCTCGATCACAAATATGTTGAAAGCTGTTTTAAAAATCACTTGTGCTGAATTGATGTAACGTTTGGCACCTCGTGCACATCACTGTCTGCAAAAAATCAACAATCACCCTCTGTTATTTACATATGTTACCTTACGCCCGCTGCCTTATTGCTTGTGAGTGAAAACCCTGCTATGTTTTGTAAAGTTTAGTAGTACATCTCATTCACTCCAGCCACCATTTTGTAGCAGTAGAAGTTTCCCCCTCCTCTTCAAATGGACATCTCAAAGGACACACATCAGGTTTTTGTTTTGTTTTTTGCCACTGTACAAGTTTTGAGCAGATTTCCATTCAATTCCCAGGGACCCTTCTCTTTCATACTTACATAATATCTCCTTAAAGACTTGTGCACTGGAGACTCAGAGCATTGTCAGTGCAGTGAAGTTCTTGATTATGTGTTTAACATCTCTCTCCTCTGAATTTATCCTGCAACTCCTAAGCTGATTGAATCTTCCGTCCCTCTGTCTCACTATATCTCATTCCCGCACTCTGTATCTGCGCTCGCTCAGGTGGTAGTTCAGCTAACCCCCCCCCCCCCCTTCCAGACAGAGATTGTGTTGTGATGAAGGCGTACTCGCCGACGGCTTTTTAATGAGGGCATTCCCTAATAAGGCAGTTTGCCTGGCTTACATAGTGTATTTCACTGTAGGGAACACATCCTCCAGACACAGCTAATGTGGAGTAAGCATTGTTTGAGAAAGCAGTCAAAGCAGCAGCCTGTTTTTCCAACTGCTAGAATTGTGTTGCAAGCTGGGAGGAAACTAAATTGGTTCACAGGTTGTGTGTGTGTGTGTGTGTGTGTATTAGTACTGATGGGAGAAAAAAAAGAAAGACATCAGACATCAGACAGAAGCCTAGTGGGTTTTAATGCTCAGACATGTATCTCTACTGATTAAACAATGAGCTGTAAGTCATTAGCCAATACCTGTCTAGGTTTATGTACACTGAAGCCGATCCCACGTTGTACAGAATATGAATCAGTTGTGTGGAGATGGCCGTAATGCTGCCTAATCCTTTGTATCAGGTCTCATCTTGCCTGTCTTTACTGGAGCATCAGTGAGATTGAGCAGTCCGCCGACGTTGTTTGTCTTTGCTATATTTCTAAGGCCATTGGTGGTTCCACTTTCAGCCATATATGAGGCCAACTCTGCAGTGGGATAATGGCATATAATGAAATTAAAGTCTTGCCTTTATACAGCTGCTACTGTCTTGATGCGCCCGCTCCTAAATAGTGTTTTTAACAGATGGTTACACCACACTGTATTTCTAAGTCTATATAACTCTCAGTTTTTGTGAGTTTCCATCTGTCAAGTCCACTCTTTTATATTAACAACATTTTAGTGAAAGGGTAGATGATATCATAAGGGTCAAGAATCATCAGCGAGGCTAAGGGACTGCATACAAGCTAGTGGCTCTGTTAAGCATCTGCTAACATGGCTTAAAACCAGACTAAAAAGGTTTATCTACAAGCACACACAAGAGTTTTTGTGACACAGAATTAAATTTGCAATGATAATGTTATCATCTGTGATTATATCCACAATGATTTATCAGTGATTAATGTTTTGTGTGAAGTTGCTCTGTTGTAAAGGAAAAGAAGACAAAAGGTTAAAAGTTGTTAAGTATACCAAGAAATAAAGAAAGTAAATGTGGTTAGCATATAAAAGCTCAAACGAACACTTATTCGGTTTATAAGGCCAGTCTTAAAATTCATTGCCAGTGAAGGGTTTCCAATTATCACCTCTTTTTGACATAACGTCCATGATATATGTATCGCAGTTGCATTTTCCTCTACTCTGCTGCATCTATAAAGCCATTCTTCCCCTGTTTTAGAGCCAGCTGCCATTCGGGGATCATAAATCTGCATGAACTGTCCCAGAATCTGCGGACGGCGTCAGAGATAAAGATGTCAGACTGAGTCCCTGCATCTGTTTGAGGACATCGTGCCTGAGAGACACTGGGGGAGGAGGGGGAGGAGCAGTGAGAGAGAAAAACTGAAGTGGTCAGTGAGAAGTAGACAGAAAGAGAAGAATAGAGTAGGGAGAAGACAGGAAAAAATATAGAGGAATGAGAGCCAGGAGAGGCTGATGGGAGTGGAATGAGCAAAGAATTGATTTCAGATGTGAGGGTTTTTTGGTGTGAGCAAGAGGTTAACAGCTGTTCTGAACCTGGACCAGAATGGCTTGGAATGGGAGCCACTTTAGCGAGAGTAGTTCATTTTGGGAGCCATACATTGCTAAGTTGTCTGTGCTTGTTGTCTGCTGTTGTTACTTCAGATGTCCACATTTTGAAATTGGTGGGTCTGGGCAATATGGCTACAATATTAATCAGGATACCTCCGATATCAATCTATATCACAACGTAAGGTCTTTTCCACTTAATTCCCCTCAACATTAGAAAAACTTTCCATTTCCATTGTATGACAGTAGTGCATGCATGGATATGTTCTCTGTCTACTTATTCCAACACTTCCATGGGCCTATATAATGCATACACTGAATGAAATATTCAAATCCAAAACTTCTTTCTCAGGGCACTATTATATCAAATTTAAATCTACAATATGTCTTGTAGACACTTTGTAAATCATTTTATACACCTGCTGTAGCTGTTATGTGTGGAAACTTTGCAATCTCCACAAGAATTTAGAATGAAGTTTTGTGGGTTTGAACAACGCTTGTTAACACAACATGAGTTTGTAAAGATTCACAGTTTAAGGAAATAAATTGGGATTTCTTCTGGCGGGGTGGGTGGGTAATTTAGCAGCATTTGCCAGGGTTCTGTGATGTTATTATGGTGTTTTCAGCTGTGAGAGGTTTTGTGACAAATGCACATGGCATTATCAGGACTGAACGAGCACTGCATCGTTAAAGCTTACACACACAATTCAGTTCATTTATCTGGAGTCAACAGAGATTCTCAAAATAACAACTTAGCCAGAGATTACAATGTCAAATCGCACTTATCGGGGCAATTTAACAAGCAGAGATTTGCCTGCCTCATTTTGACTTCGGCTCACCTCTGTGTGATTGACAACATGTGAATGACTGGCACCCTGCTCTGCCGCACACGTCAATCCCGTCATTATTCGCTGAAGCAGCAAAGAGTGGGAGGTGCACAGCGACTGTCACCTGAAGCCAGATATAATTTAGCCGCATACCATAGCTGCTCATTTTATTTCATTGTAGCTTGTAAGTAATATAGAGCTCGTTTCCACCGTATAAAAATATGGGTGAATAAATTTAGTAATGACACCACCACCGCATAATGCCAGGGCTGAACTCATCCTAATGATGTATGGGAGCATAGCTGTACATGCTCAGTGTTATTCTCCTATAAGAGAACCATAGGTGGAGGATCTAGTGAAGTTATTCTTCCTGAGTTAGGTTTGTACAGTAATGCACACCTGTGATTGTGCTCTGTCATCTACATTTGGATCATAATGGTCTTCGGAGGCTCATCTAATACTAATAATAATTATGCCGGTTTTTCATCCTCTCACTTAAATGTCAGCTGCATTACAGGAAAATGAATGTGCAGTCAAGTGAGAATATGACAGATCTTGTTTGCAAATTTGTTTGTAATAATCCCAGTGTAGACTGATAATCCCAATTAGTTTGCTTTAAGTTTAATAATATTATCAACCATATGTCTTCAGAAATTTGGACAAAAGATGCCTTTATTATTAGGCACTCTGGCATCTTAGATATTCACACAGACTGTTTCCAGCTTTTTTTCAGTCCCTATCAGACTGTTTTCACCATTTTTCACAACCATTTTCATAGCAGGAGCAGCTAAAAAGTCCTTAACATTGGAAGTTTGCAGTCTTGCTGTGGTTGCTCTTCACATATTCCAATAATAGACCTGCATTTAAACGTGGAGTTGGCACTGTGATATCAGCACACCTGCAGAGGAGCCTGATGAATAGGGAGATTCTCAGTAGGTGACAGTGTTTGTGTAGCGGCGAGCAGATAATAATGTCAGGAGCTGGAGGAGAAAAGGAGGAGGACGAGGGTTTTCAAGCGAGGTGAAAGAGGAGAAGGACAGAGATGGAGCTTGTTTCCGTAACTCTAAACTGCCACATAGCTCAGTTGTAATTCGCAGTGATCCTGGATGCCTGCATTTATCCTGCTTAATTACTAACCTGCAGTCGGAAGATGGCTCTTTGCTGAATTAGTTGTGTGTTGGCGTGCGTGTATGTGCATGTGCGTGTGTGCGAATAATGAGGCTTAAGTGGATCACCGTGTTGTAATGAGCTTTGTGGAGTGATGAGTGGAACTTGGTTGTTGGGGTAAGTAGTTGGATAGTCTGCAGCGCGACAGGAAGTCACGACCCTGTAAGATTTATGGACGGTGAATTAATCAGAAAGAGATGAGTCATTCTGTAGTTGTATCTTGTCAAACTTAAGCCAGTGCATTCTACTGTAGTATTTGAAAGATATTATATGACATTATTTTTCATCAGTAGAAGTACATAAAATCAATAGGTGGTAAAACTATTTAAATTTCCAAAGCCTAATGACTTCTGTTAATATTCAGCAGATGATAGAACAGGTTAAAGTAAGTCATTTATTTGAAATGATATGAACAGAACTCATTGTAGATAATCAAGCAGATAATATAACTACCAAATATTGGCAGTAAAACTGAACCTAACTCTATCATTTATAAGTTCACAGCCAGTTTTTTCAAATAGATTTTTGACTTTCACAATTAGTTATTGAGAAGCCCTTTCAAATCCAAAATAAACAAAACCTTCTTAGATATTTTGCCTCAGTTTTATAGTACCTTTCAAGAGATGTGCCTTTGTGCTCAAAGAATTTCTGTGATTTTATTGTCACAAGGCTGGTTTGACTTGAATGTAATCTGTGCATCACTCAAATACTACCACACCCAGTCAGAGCAGTTAAAGGGTCTCTCCTCATAATGCATTCTCTGCTGTATTACTGTATGAGGGTTGTCAGCTCAGCAGAACTCCTGCTACAGTCAGTGCACTGCAGAAAACACTCACCAGTGCTTTTGTTACAGCAAAAACTATGGCATCTAGTCAAGCGGCTAAAGCAGCAGTGCTGTTTGTGAACTCTGTGGCCTTTAAGGCCTCTATTTGAATTGTGAAATTCCTGCTCTCCAGCATGCTTTTTTCCTGTTTCTGGATAGTTCTGACATTGCTTGTTTGAGTGAAAGCTTCCCGCAGTCATCGCGCTGGCATGTTTGAGAGTACCCTGCAGAAAATCTGTAATTTCACTGATGTTCTGAATTGGCTCCCACTGACAAAATAGTAGTGATTCCTGTCATCTCTGCAGAGGGATTGCACTTACAGTACAGCTCTGTGTTAGTACAACTTTGCGGCAACTTTACTCTTAGATCAGTACATGGGAACTTTTCACATCAGTGCACAGTTTGTGTGTGGAAATTCTGATACAGAAAAAACTTGTGGAGCAGACAGAGTAGAGATGAGGTTTCTCACACAGAGGAGTGATGTGGTTTCTGAGTCACACGTTTGCATTTGAAGACCCTCAGATTAAATATGCTGGTGAAATAGCGATCACAGCCGCAAACCATCAGTCCTCACTGTGACGTTTCAAATGTCCCTTAATGATAAAATAGCTGGTTTTCTGTTCTCTTCACTGCCTCAGCTGTGAAGTTGGAGCAGTTTTTTTTTTTTTTTCATTTGAACCCCCTAGCTGTTTTGGAAGCTTTTAGTGTAATTGTAATTGTATTTTACAGTTGGCAGACCTGTTAGTAATGGTTCAGCATTGCAATTTAGCAAACACCCTTAATGTTTCGGTAACACCACACACACCCACACGACTTTGGAGTCGGCTGTTCATTTAGTGTTGGCCTGAGATGATGAACTGATGATGAGTTGCCTTGGAAACTTTGGTCCTAAAATAATCACAGAATCTATTAAATTGGCATGGTGTGAGCAAATCCTGTCAGTGAATTAATGAACGTCTACAAAGGCCCTTTTTGGAGCTTTTTTAATGAAGAGCTGAATATTCCAACAATCCTCAACCTATTTCCTCTTCTTCATTATGAGTGAAATAAACATTTTTTAGAAAAAAAAAAGTCTAACTATGAATTTCATACTGCATTTTCTTAACAGTCTCTCCTATATAATAAGATATTACTGTTACATACAAGAACAAGTGGTGGTTTAAATCCAGCAGCAATGTACCCATTTTTATGAGCTGTGACAGACTTGCCCTCCAGCAAGGAACAGAACTTTTTAGACAAATGAAAAAATCTATCTACATTGAATATTGAGTCGTTCTCTTCTCACTACCTAAAATGCCCACTAATTTGGTGACAGTGAACCAATCAGTTTATCAACTGTATTTATTCCATCCTCCCTGGAGTGTGCTTTTTAGTTTGTATTTTACTTTATAACATGTGCTTTGTAATGTAAAAAGATTTATGGTCTTTCCTGTCATATGGTTAAAGATTTAGAGTTGGAAAATCACTCATCTCGCTCTTGTTCCTCACAAATTAAGTCTAAGCTGGTGGAGGAGTGAGAAAGTTTCTTAATTTGCTTCCTCGCATGTGTTTCTGCCTCTCTCCTCAGGTGAACACAGCCATGCATGAAGCTAAGCTGGTGGAGGAGTGCGATGAGCTAGTGGAGATCATTCGCCAGAGAAAACAGGTCATCGCTGTGAAGATCAAAGAGTCCAAGGTAAAGTATTCCCAGGACACCTTCATGCTCTTTCAGTTTCAGGTCTAACTCGAGAGAGATTTGACTATAAGAATATTTACATTTGGTTGAAATGTAACATTGAAATGACATTTGAGTCATATTTCGGGCCACCTAATGATAATTGATAAATTTCAGAGAAACTTCAGAGAAAATTATCTGGGTTATTAGCTTGTTACATGTTCTTTTCATGTGACTTTGGAGTTTTTTTGCTGAAAAATGTAACAATACACATAATCATTTGATTCAGCGTTCATATAAACAATTTTGATTTTGGCAGTTTTTGGTTTATACCAGTTTATTGCGTTTACATTCCAATGGTTCATTCATAATACATCAGTTCAAACTGTCACATGTTGCAGCTATTTGAAGCAGCCAAACTGCCAAATATGTCTTTAAGAAACTCAGCTGTGGGTCACAGTCCACTGGTAGAGAGGCAGTGGTTTTATACAGGCGCATGAATATGAGAGCAGCAGTGCCGTGGACAGAATAAATTCGTCCAGGTCTCTCAGTGTTGATGGTGTATTTTTCTAGATTACCTCTATAGAAGTCGCCTTATTTGCCTAAACACACCTCACAGGAGATAAACAGAGAGAGAGAAGTAACAGCCTGTCTCCCACAGCCAACCTGAATGTGCACGGAAAGAATCTGAGATGGCAGCAAACACTGGTCTGAGCCTATTGCTGCTGTTTCAAAGACAGTCCAGGACTTACTGTTACAGACAGACATGTATTAGTGTGTGGGTGGGTGGGGGTGTGTGTGCGTATACTTGTGCCCATTCGGATATGGGTGGTTTGTCCTCCCATGAGGGGCCTAGGGTTTCAGGACAGAGGCAAACTCTAAATCTCACCCTCCCAGAGGTGACGTTTTAAGCGCTTGAGGAGGATGCTCTGAGGCAGCAAAAGAGCTTTGTCGAGAGATGAAAGATTTCCAAACACTGAACACAAGGACTGAAGTAGGTGGGTGTGTGTGTGTGTGTGTATGTGTGTGTGAGAGAGAGAGCGAGAGGAAGTGTGTCAGAGTGTGTCCACAGTGATTGCAGACAAAGAGCAAGGCTTGTTCTCCTGAGAGTCTGGGTCTATAAAAGGCTGTCTAGAAGAAAGTAGGGGAGTGAAATGCAGGAGACAGAGGTAAGAGGTAAAAACACCAGAGGAGTGCTTGATTGATGTCAGTTTGCAGATGATGTGTTAATATTTGAGCCAGTTTAAGGGTCAAGGAAGATGAATCAAATGCACCTTGAGTAATTCAAATAATCATAGGAGTGTTAAATCAAAGTTTGCAGGGGAGGAGAGGAAAAGTCATTTTACGCATTTGAACAAACTACTAATGTGGTCGTTTTTCTGTTCAGGACAGTGTCAGAAGGGAAAGTGTTCAGAGGTGACTGCAACAGAATAACAGGATTATGCAGGCTTGATCATGGCGAGCAGAGCTGTGCAAGGTGCTCCCATTCCTTGTCTCACCTCCTCTTAACAAGCTTTGTTTCTCTCTAAGGAGACTCAGCAGTCATGCCTAATCTCTGCATGCCCAAACAAAACACACACTATTCCCATGGCCTAACGTGTGCATGTGTGTTTTTTTTAATCATACGACTACCTGTCTTCCAGGCGTCTTCTTTGCCTCTCTGTCAGTCTCTCATTCCGAAAACTATTTTAACTGCTCCTTTAGAGGCTTGAGGATTTAAAGACTCAAATCCCTTATAAATATTTTCACCTTGGGCGTGTGCTGTGGTGGTGTATGTTTATTTCACTGAACTAATATCTACCATACCACGACGTATTCATAAAGAAAACAATGCAAGTTGTTGTCTTTCACAGTGCACTCAGTACTAGCGAAAGGGAGAGGGAGAAGGGAAACAAATGTACTCACTGATGAAGTAAGTGCTACCTCTTGAAGTAATCCTGGGGCTGGCACTTCAATATTTAGGCTTTGATTAAATAGTTCTATTTCAGTTTCAGATGAGGCAGACACCATGAGTTCACACACACTCACACAGGCTGTGCCATATTGTCCATTATTTTTAGAGAGAGGGAGTAATCATCTCTAAAATTGTTGTTTGCAGCATATGTTGCCAAATAATAACCCATCCATTAAACCTGCCTCGCTTCTCATCTCTGTGCGGTCAACAACTTGCTCAAATGTCGTTTATAGTGACAACAGATTATGGTGGACTTAGTGGAAGAGCAGCTAAGACGTCAATTGAAAACTCCATTAAGTCGCCAGCTTAGAGAGGCTTCTAAGCAGAAGCAGCTTTCCCAGCGGTGGAAAGCGAGTGCACATTAGATACTGTTTTGATTCTTTGAGAGCTCACGATGACAAGCTCTTAACCAGTTGCCACCCAGAGAGTTTTTTTTTTCTTTTAAACTCTTATTTGCATAATTCAAGCGCTGCAAGGAAAAATTCTTTGCTGAAAACATAAATGACTAATCTTTTAAGGGCACTCATAATTGTACATGTTGTTTCAGCTCGTTTAAGTTTTATTTTGTGTTTAGACATTTGAGTTGTTAGTTGTCGCTGGATGTATGCTGTTTTCAGACAACGAACCAACTTTACTGTTTGCCATTTAAAAGTTCACTAAGGTTTCATTTAATCACCACTGCTGAGATGCACTTCATACCAAAGCTGGTATTTTATCCTAGAGCTCACCTTTCGTTGACAGTCTCTTAGGCTCATAAGCTGCCTGTGTTATTTCCCATGGAGAGTTTCATCAACTTAAGTTCATTTAGGGATCAGGATATGAGCAGTAATGAAGATAAATAGATTAGTTTAATTTCAAATTAGGATAGAATGGCTTCCTTGTGCACAGTCGGAAATGATATTACAGTACAGCCAGTGACAAATTATAGTCAAAAGGGATTGCATTATAAAACTTGGTGTGTGTACAGTATTTGTGTATAAAGAGTCTGAACCCCGACCTGACTGACTGAGCTGCCTCTTGATGCGAACAGCATGGTTGTTTGTAATGAAGATAAAGCAGGTTAATATGGGCACCTGCTTGCCAAAATCTTCCCTTCCTTCCTTGGACATTCTCCCTTGGCTGAAGCAACTGTGGTTATAGTCGGGCAAGAGGAAACAGTAGTTTCTTGTCTATTTTGTTTTTCTCAGCGTTTTGATCTTAAATAGACAAACGCAGACACAGATTAATGCCAGAGAGGCACTCTGTACATCTTGTTCTTGCTGTTATTACATCAGATAACAATGCTTTATGCCATTCACCTCTGCCCTTCTATTATGCAACACAGTCATAAGGTCAGCGTTAGAATAAAGGGCTTGCTCCAAATGACCCCATAACCAGGACTCTGTCTTCTCTGCCGCATTCTTTGTGTCTTCCTGTCTCTGTGTTTTCCCGTCTGTGCCTCTGCATGTGTCTTTATCACTGTGTGTAGGAGTGTGCTTCTGCATCGAATCTAGAGGTTTATTACCGACTGTTTTACAGCCGTCAGACACAAGGTTGACAGAGTAGTTACATCTGTGAGAAGTTTTATTGGCACAAGGGTTAAATGTTTGGCTAGGTGGAGTATAAAATAAAATCCTATCGTAGAGTATTTTCCCTCCTTTCATCAGCTCCACGCATATGTTGTGATAATGTCATCTGCTTGCTGTTTGTGCTAGTTAAAGTAATTGTATATGCTTCAAAGAGTCCTCATAATATTGTCAGTGCCCCAACATATTCAATATATATCAATATAAGACTCTCACAGAAGGTTTTTGTTTGTTTTTGTGTTGTTGCTCTGTTACACTGATAAAACTTCAGGTATCGATAGTCTTCAATATCACAAAGGGTGGGGTGGGGTGGGGGGTGGGGGGGATCTACTAATGCTGACTTTGCATTTTGGAGTAATTTGGCAGCAACGCTTAATCATATTTTCTGGAAGTGTTGAACATATTTGTGGATTAGTGACTGTCAAAATGATGAATACCTCATACTGAAATCATTGGACTGTAGCTGTGATGCATTTGGAGGTATGAGAAGCTCCGAGGCACGAATTCAAGAATTTGTGCAGTGGAGGGAAGTGGAGGGAGTTGCCCTGAGCAAATAGAAAGTTATTTTCAGCCACAGGAGATGAGCATAAAAGATCAATAACGCAGAAGAACTACTTTTGTTTGAGTTTTGGAAGTGGTGGTGGAAAGGCAGCGCAGGAAGGGCTGTGTGTGTGGATGCGTTCCTTCCAGGCAACGGATTGAATATAAATCAGCGTGTCGCAACGTAGTAACATGCGCTGTGTTTGTATGTGTTCCAGGTGATGAAATTGCGCAAGCTGGCTCAACAGATTGCAAACTGTCGCCAGTGTCTGGAGCGCTCCAGCGCCCTCATCACGCAAGCTGAACAGAGCCTGAAGGAGAACGACCACGCCCGCTTCCTCCAGACCGCCCGAAATGTAGCAGAAAGGTGAGTTGATGTGGCAGAGACATAGACTTTACACCCTGTCATACTGTTTTTTCTATGACGATATGATTAGAGACCTGTACATATGTATATCCAACAGGTGTTTATAGATGGAGGACAGATATTCACACTAGTTACAACTCAGGAACAGATGCAAAACAGGAGACACATGAACAAATGCACTGACAGGCCTATTCCTTGTTTCTGGCCTCTGCCGCTTTCTTCATAATTTCTTCATAATTTCTTCATTCTCACTGTAGTTTATTTCTCTTCCTCTCTGTATAATCAGTTGTTTCATCTTGTTGCAGGCCAAGCAATAAAACTTTTTGAATATATTTGACAAGACAAATTTCTTTGGTTTTTTTTTTTAATCAAATGCCTACAGTGAGTTTTCTGTATCATTTTTTTTCCTTCTATGAAATCCAATCTTAAAATAAGGCCAGTGGTGAAATCAGTATTATATCAAACCTCTCGAGCTCTTGTGATCAATGTCAGGCCTCTGTTGAAAATCATCTATCATTTAAAGGGATGGCTCTGCAGTTTCTTTTTCCACCTGCATATTTCTGTAATTCCGTCATCCCTCTGTCCGCTCCTGCGCACAGAAAAAGACCTGTGCAAAATCTGCAGCTAGTGTAGCATCTCTGCTGGGTTGTTTTTTTGTTTTTTTTCCTAGCACCTGCCTGGGCGCTTTATTGACCGACTGGTTTCTCCTCACTGAGGAACAAAAGTCTCAAGGACTGGCGCTGGTCTGAGCTCTGCTCTGTAACCCTGCCAGTGCTGTGGTTCAGGCTGGCTCTTGCCACAGACGGCTCACTGATGCTCAAAGCAGAAGGAGGCACAAGTTTCCACTAAGCTGTACAGACTACGGAGTCAGTGTGTCAGTGTGTGTCTGGTTTGTCTGTTGATGATGGTGTTCTGGGTTATGAGACAACACAGAGGTGGTGGTTCAGGGCAGGGTGCAGACAGTTCTGTATGGCACCATGAATTTTCTGTATCTTTAACACTCTGTTCTTCTGTATTTTCTTTCCCTCTCACCCTGTCTACCACCTCTTCCCCCTTGTCATTTCTCTTGTTTCACTTCTCTCGTTTTTCCACCTTTTTCGTCACCTTTCGTCTCCTCTTGCTCCTTCCCTCTTTTCCCCCCTGTCACTTCGTCTGACCTCTCGGGCCCTCCTCTGCCCTCCCCTCACCTCTCTGTTCCCTTCTCATGACATTTCCTTTCCTCGCTGCCATGTCCTGATCCGACCGCCGCTCCAAAGGGTTGCCATGGCGACAGCCTCCTCCCAGGTACTCATCCCTGACGTCAACCTGAACGAGGCATTTGACAACTTTGCCCTGGATTTCTCCCGAGAGAAGAAGATTTTAGAAGGACTAGATTATCTAACAGGTAAGAGTTAAGTCTGTATAATGCAGTAGACGCAACTATCATCAGGAGAAACCTTGAAACTATACTTCACTGAATTATTTATAGTACCAGGCTGAGAAATGTATCCCAGCCACCAGCTGGTATAAACATGATGTAACCTTTAGGGAGCCATTTTTTTTCCTTTGCTGCATTTAAAGATGTACTTTACTTTAGGGGTGACACATAATGTTTCTAAGAATTACCTCTATATTAAATCAAACACTTATGTTATGACCATTTCTAGCTTTTGTTTATAGTATGAATCATGCTGTCGTTTCCTCTTCATGTAGCTCCCAACCCGCCATCTATAAGAGACGAGCTGTGTACCGCTTCCCATGATACCATCACTGTCCACTGGACGTCAGAGGACGAGTTCAGCGTCACCTCCTACGAGCTGCAGTACACCATCTACACAGGACAGACGAATTTCATCAGTGAGTCATGTGAACACACACACACACACACACACACACAGGTATGGTAATATGAGAAAATGAGATATGCACTAATCATAAGCAATCATCTGAGCTTAGAAGGAAGTTCATGTTCACACAATTTGAGATTCATTTCAACAACAGCCTGAGGTGATTCCAGGTTTCTATAATCAAGGTTTGGCCAAGAGGGATCAAATACTTGATCTGTGTTTACACCAATCAGGTACAACATTAAAACTAGTCACTGGTTATAATGTTGTGACTGAATGGTGTACATATACATACATACAGTGTATATGTACTATGTATATACATGTATGTATATATATTGTTTATATATACATATACTGTACATAACATTAGTCAATACATGATTCAAACTGCATTCTGGATAACTGCTAATGTAGAGCAAAATACCAGCAGGGTAACTTAAAAAATTAGAGATCAGTTGTAGAATCAAATGTAGAGTGAATGACCTTTAAAGTCAGTTCACACATAAACACACACACACACACATAGTCTCCATGACTTCAGGGAACATTACATAGACTTACATTCTTTTCCTGGAGACTTACTCTAGTCATACCCACTATTGCCTAACCTGAACCCTTACACTAACTTAACCTTATCCTAACCTTAAAACATGTCTTCACCATAAAATGTAATGGGTTACATTGTGGGGACTTACTTTTTGTCCCCATAAGGAAGACAAGTCCCCATAATGTGTAAACAGATATAGGTCCCCACAATGTGAGGAATACATAGACCACACACACACACACATGCATGCACAAGCCCAAAAGAAGCACAAAGAAACACACCATTCTCACTGACCTCTCTGCAACTACAAAGAGAAATTAACTGGAGCACCAAAATACTTGCAGTGTTCCTCAGTCTTATTTTCATATGTTCAATATTTCATACAAACTTGCATAACCTAGATTTTCTGTCCAGCTTTAGTCTTTGTTGTCTGCCATGCTTGTATTTATAGAGCAATAGAGCTGAGTTATCAAGACTACTTGTTATAAAAATAGGACATACACACATCACGCGGATATGCTTTGAATAGATTCACTATTCAGTATCTGGATTTTGTTTAAGTAATTTGAAAACTCTGCAGACACAGGAGATGAGAATGTGAAATCACTGCTGCTGTCCTCTTTAAACCCCCTCCATTCTTCCCTCTACACTAGCTATTTAATTTTTGTTTCAGAGTTATAAAAATGTCATGATTTATATTTGGGATATTTTTGCAACCATTGTGGAACTGCTACCAGAGCAAAGTCTGTCCAAATTGTTATTACATTGTCTCATTTGTGTCATTAATCAGTGTCCAACTCTAACTACCATAGTGAAAGTGTTTTATTCAGTGCTTCTCTTGTTACATATTTTATATTTTTAGTAAAGCAGCACAATATATGTTGCAGTTTTTTGGAGCAAGTGGTTTTGGTGCAAATTTATATCCACTATCACCACCATGTGGTAACACTGCCTATGTAGTCCTTGATGTTTTGGCTCATAACATGAGGCTTTGAGTAAAAAGTCTTTTTGTCCTTGGTCAGATCCACCACCACAGCCTTGAACAGTCTAGGCTACAGTGTAATGATGGTGTACCTGACCTCAGATGACCTTAGCTATCCTGGGTCTTTGCAAAATTCAGCCTTATTCAAAGTTCTAATATTCCTGACCAGGATTTACAGATTACCACATAAAATACTCGGCTTTATAGTCGATTGTCTGTCACTACATAAATGAAGGAGAAGAAAGACCACTGTGGAGGAGGAGAGGAACAGGTGAGAATCTGAGTGGATAATGATTACATAGGGGAGGTGAAAATTACCAGTTACTGGCATGAGGAGGATATGATTAATGTACAGAATCGTGCACATTCAAGCACGTGCACACACCCACCTGTGCCTTTCCACTCTCTCGCCCGTTCATCATCTCCTCTCCTCCCCTCTGCGTAGCCTGACATTTCTTCATCTCACCATGCAGCTCTAGTGCCCCAGCCATTTGAAACATCAGGATACATTTCAGCTGTGATAGACTGAGTGACTCAGATATTCAGCGGTTTGCTGCCACAGAGTCCTCAGAGATTCACAGGAGAAACTGAGAAAGAGAGAAACCCATTTAGCTTGCCATGCCACTTGAGTTTTTACCATAGCGTTTTTCTCGAACTTTCCAAGTGGCTAAATGCTCCCACTTGAGCGCTCTCTCCGTTTCTCTCGCCTGGTCTCATCCTGAGCCCTTGGCCCTCCCATGAGGAGGGGAATAGGGGCTCGTGGGGTCTTGCGAACCCTGCCACTGCAGGAGCATCCAAGCATGGCGGCAGAAAATAGAATCAGCGAGTGAAACCAAATACCACAGAGAAATATAAGTCAAAAAGGCAAATATGACTGCAAGTAAAGATGTCTGCACTGTAATTGTGTAGCTGCTACCTGTGGTCCTTTGCAAGCTGCCAAGTGTCTGGTGTTGTTGACCCATTTGTTTATCTGCCAACTGACATCCCAACTCTCTACTTATATTGTATATTCACATCTCTGTAAATACTTGTTTTTCTTTCTGCTTTGTATTCACATGTAATGCACAGTCAACCTTCTGTCCTCAGACATATTGTAGTCAGGTGTCTTTTATTTTCTGACACTGATTCCTGTGATGAGGATCAATAGAGATGACAGGAACAGAGAGAGCAAGAGGGAAAAAACTGAGAAGCTGAGTGTAATTGTTGATCTATGAAGAAACAGGAACCAATTTCTATTTAAGCCTTCAATGTTGATATACATTCTCTTGAGGTTGTTTTTATGTCAGACAGTAACGCTGATGTAAACACTATGACCTATAATCTTATAATTAAATGCTACATCTTTATGGTTTCATCAATAACACATCACTAAGAGGTAATGATGGCTGTAAATGACACGCCACTTTTTGCTGATACAGATTTGACCCAGTGCTCAGAGTGATCTACTACTACTACTGCTTTTCAGCATCAGCTTTAATGGTCTTAGTGTGCATGCATTCAAAATATGGTACTTGTAAAGGAATGGCTGTATATTTCGGGAAATACACTTACTTGCAGCAGTTTCTGCTGGTTGCCTGGCAGTCTTACAGAGATGATAATACTGCACCCAGCCAAGAAATAGTCCAGCATGTATCTATATCACTGTTTTTGTTTGTTGTTTGTTTGACTGACTAAACAGACCATATATATAGATGAGCTTTAGAAGTGTCTGTTGATGGATATTCTTTACATTTGGACAGCAGCGAGCCAGCTGTTTTCCTGTCTTTATGCTAAGCTAAGCTAACCATCCTCTGGCTGTAGCTTCGTACCTAGCGTACGCACGTGGTATCAATCAATCTTATCTAACTCTTGGTAAGAAAGAAAATATCTATATTTCCCAAAATATTGACCTTTTGATTATTAATACTGAAAATAGAGGCAAAAATAAATACAATTTTAAATATTCTGTTATGCATGTATCTGTTTTGCGTGGAAAAACGAGAGTAATTTAAAACAGCACAGCATCATAATGGCCTCTCATTAACTGTCTTCTGATTAGAACTGCAGAGCACTACTGATGGTTCTGTAGCCATTTTGTTTCTTTTTAATGCCTCTCCTGGTGTGCCATGGCTATCATCTTGATAACTTTTGCCACAGAGCACCAACTGCAAGATATAGAAGCTAAATATCCTCACTAGCTCCATGCTACTTCCTCCTAACAGTTGACTCATTGTCACTGAAAACCATTTACCATCATACTGTGTATCTGCATTGCTCAACTGAAGCAATTTTACTGCACCTGTTTGGACTAATAAAAGTCCATACCTGTGCTCCTACCTCTGCATGACTTCATCCATTTTTTCCCAATTTCTACTGCCAATTTGTCGGTTTTTCTGGGAGACTTGCATGTTAACCACACTAGTGAAACCTACCTGCTGACTCCAACTGCTATCTGTCTTTCATGCCTATTCATAAGACCCGACCTGTGGTGAAGTATTAACATGATTATCACAGGTGAAAATCAGTATCGCAGTGGGTATTAGTACAGCCCAGAGTTTGGTTTTAAAAAATTCTCTCTGTATCTCAACAGGGCATATGTCAGAGTATCAGCAGGATCAATCTTTGTTGTGATGTTTGATGTAATATTGACGAGTTTTCAACACAGACAAACAGTACACTCAGTAAATTTATGTAGAGGCACCAAGAGATGGATGTACTGTAGGTGCACAGCTGCTCGTACACACACACAGACTGTACCTCCATAAGAAATAGAGTGGCACATACACGCATGCAACACATACACATGCAGGCACAATGTGCACACACACCCACACACACACACACACAGTCACCATTAACTCTATATTGCATCATCAAAGACAAACCCACTTCCATTCCCAGGATACCTTGTGTTTCTGTTCCCCTCTCATCTGTCCATTTCTGAGTCTGGGCAAAGCCACACACAGACACAAAACAGATGCACACATACTGTACGTACACAAATATACAACAGCTGATGTCTGGATGCAAGACATCAGCTGTATTTCCTCCCTGTTTCCTTTCTTTTTCTTCCTCTTTTTACGGCACATTTGCTTACTCCTCCGCACCACTTTGAAGTCACAATGCTCACCAAAGCAGCACAACCAGCATCAGAAAGCCCCTTTTCAGCAGCTGGAGTAGTGATAGAGTATTACTGTGTACTGACCTAATTTGATTTAAGCAAAAATGGAGAGGTGCTATGGAGATCAAAAGCCTTAAAAATGGAAAGCAGCGTGAAGTCCTTCTCCCTCGTCTTTCCCCGTGCCTCTTTTTGATAGCCCACAGAACATTGTAGCCTCCCTAATGTTAACAGGATGCAGCTAAAACGACAGGTGGGAGGCACAATTTTCTTAACAACAAGGGACAGCTGTCACAGTAGAACAACACTCGTGCTTTTTGTGAGGAAAACATAGGAAAAATAGGATGTCATTGTTGACAGTGGATGCATATTTAGTAAGACCAGGCTGAAATAAAAATGCAGATGAATCCGCCTGGCCATCTCTGTATGCAAAATGAATCGTGTACATGCAAGGTGTCAAGGAGTTCTTAAACTCCCTCACTTTTTCTGTCTCTCCCTCATCTTAAAGGAATACAAAAGCCTTCTCCAGTGTTTTCTTTGTCTGAGAAAAGCTCGTTGAAGTCGGCAGATATGTAAAGACGCAGCCTTCACTTTAACTTTAAGAGTCCATTCCCCTCATTCATTCTTAAAGCCACCTCACTTTTAAAGGCCTTATTTGCGTCCCGTGAAGTATTTATATTTACAAGCAGACTCTCGGCTATTACTTATGCATGCTGTTGCCATCTCTCTCAATAATTCACAACGCATCCTCACCAGAAGGGACATGGCAGCCATGGCCCTGAGAGCTCTCTCCCTTTCAAGATTTTTTATTTTTTTTCCCCCTTGCAATCCTGCACTCGGGAGGAAAGATGAGACGAAAAGGATTGTTATTCTACTTTCAACTCTACAAATATTAACCTCAGCTGTAGTGCTGCTAAACAAGATCCTTTGTTTGGTTTGGCATGGGGTTCATTTGAATGCGCTGAGAATATATTTAGGTAGGTGAAAGAAATTTTGAGCCTAGCGGTCAGCGGCTCTTCGCCAGAGCTGCCTCGCAAATGTTTGCTCTCAAAACATTATTTCTGTCTGGTCTCCTGTTGGCACATCATGGCCGTATTACTCATACTGTTGGTGAAGTTTGAGATCAAACAAGCAGTGTAATTAATAACTTTTTGATATTCACCTGTGATGTTACACAGTACTGTGGTTAGCGATGTGAGGGACTCTGCTGCTAAGAAATGTTTATCAGTTCTCTTCACCTGTCCTGTATGACAATGCCAGTAAAATCTGTGCACAGCCAGCGCACTGGAGGTGACAAAATTTCGCACCATGTTTGTTTTTCACACATCAACTAGAAGCATAAGTGCTGCAGCACCACACTTTACCAACTGTCATATTTTCTAAATTTTACAGTATCTGATTGAAATAAGCAGCAGTCCCCCGCACGACCTTCCACAACAACTCTGCCATCTGTAATGCACACCTCTCACCTTGTATTGGAAGTTGTGTATTTCAGCTCCAAAATCAGGCAAACATCACTACATATTAATAAAAAGAAAAAGTAGTGGTAATGTGGTGGGTCAGTTGAGGCGAAAATGTATAATTTCACCCCTCTTATTTCACACAAGACTAGAGGCCAAAAGAGCACCCCGTTGTAGACAATCCCTCTCCTTGGCCCTGAGCTGAGATTTCCTTTTTACCCTTCACAGTCGGCTGCAGCTGAGAGGCTGAAAAGACTGTGTTTAGAAGCAGGTGACTGCAGAGCTAACCCAGCCATTACTAACCCTCTGCTGCAAGTCGCTTTGAATCAAAGCGCACACCAGCTGGGGTCATGTTGGTACTGCCCACGTTTCCATACATTTGAACATTAAAGGCTATCACACTCTTTGGCCCTTAGGCACTTGCTACAGAAACGCACCTGTCATACCGTGTGAGTGCCTTGTTCTTAATGGGGAATAGATCCAGCCTAGTCAACACACAATCTCGCCTCAGGAGAGAATGCCATGATAAACCTGATGGAAAGGTAATGTGATGGATCAGTTTGTACACATAAATGTAGCCTAACATCAGGGGTCGTGTGCTCTCTGCACTCTGCACTGTGTGATGACTCACTCGAGGTTTAGAGAAAAAAAATAAGACACTGCTCTGGCTGGATATTGGGAAGAATTTTTCACTGAAAAGATTCTCAGCAGGACTCACTGTAGCTCTGCTTACCCAGAAAGTATCAACAGAACTTGGTTACTCATATTATGTGTGTCTGTTTGTGTGTTTCTGTGGATGTGCCAGGTTTGTACAACTCAGCAGACAGCTGGATGATCGTACCTAACATCAAGCAGAACCACTACACGGTGCACGGCTTGCAGAGTGGCACCCGTTATATCTTCTTTGTCAAGGCTATCAACCAGGCAGGAAGCCGCAACAGTGAGCCCGCCCGCCTCAAAACCAACAGTAAGTGAAGGCACATATGACGCCACTGCCTGCTTTTCTATGAATATTTACAAGCCTTGTTAATTTTGTTTTTGATATTTAATACAATTCAAAGTCTGTCTGTGTCATTTGTGCAACGGAACTTACAGGCTTTCACAGCTCAAAGCTTTTCCCACTGGGTTGTCTGTGATTTATAAATGAGTTGAGGATAAGTGGCAGATTTACAACAAATGTAGATTACTTTAATAAGAAAATATTTATGCATTGATTTTGGTTTCCAGCCTGATTGTTACATTTTTTGTCCAGAAGGCAGCAAAGTGTATATGAACCTGAAACAGCAGGTAGTAGCATTTGACAGATTTATATCAGAAACTCATTTCATGTTCCGCAAGAGCTTCCCTGAATGATTTTAGTCTAGAAGTAAGTATGAATACGAATGTCTAAAAATAACTCATATTGAGCCATTTCTCAGGAGGAGGGATGTCATCATCCTTTGACTGATGTATTGAATCAATTTTACGGTTGCATCATGCAGAACAAAGAATTTGGATAAAAACACACTTCCTTGTCAAAGACCTAAACAGTTCACAAGCAGTCGATGTGCACTGCTGTGGTCACAGCCTAAGACGCCATTAGGACTGTGACTGTGACCAGAGTGAATATTGTATTAATTGCTTAAAGCGTGTTGTTTACAGTCAGGTTGTTTAAGGTATGAGACAGAGCATGTAGTAAAATATATCTCCTATTAGTTATTGAGTTTTAGCCCTTAGGCTTGCCAGAATATTTCTGAATTTAAAACTAGGCATCAGGTATTGTAGGATTATTTATGTAAGCTAAATAGAAGCATGACAGCTATTTTTATATTTATTATTTATTATTATTTACTTTTTTAGACAATTTCTTGCAGCTTTAGCTTATTTTGTACATTGAGCTATAAGCTATTAAGCAATACCAATGTTAACTCTTGTGATATTAAATCAATGTAGCATCCAGTCTGCTTTCAATCCATGAGAGAATGAAGATAAACGCTAACAATAGCCAAGGCTCTTGGTAAGTAAACAGCTGTTAGTGCTAACGTTGGTTACGTAGCAATAGCAAAAACTTACATACAGCACCTTTAAATCATTTTAGAAAAAAGGTGTTAGTATCAAAATTATGGTCCCAATTTAAGATCTACTGGTAGCAGAATTCAGTAAACAGCACATAGAGCTGCTTCTGTCTTTATTTTCCTCTCCAGAGTTTGCAAAAGCTTCACTTTTTGACTCAAATGTACCTCTGCAGATGTTGCAGGGATTAAACCTGCACGACTCCAAACACCAGCACCTCTGTTTCACGCTGTTAGTTTCCGTGGTATGTTGCACAAGAACAGCAAGTGGAGAATGTTAATATGCAGCATGACATCTCCCTTTTGTCACATAGTTCTCTTTTTCTGTTTGTTTTTTGGTTGACTGTGCTGCTCTATCCTTTACTCAGCTAAGTTACTCAGTTTCTTGTTTAGCAGTGAGTTTCTTACACATCAAGGAAGCTCTCTTTTTGACATTTTCTCTTCTTCAATAGTCATACTCTCCTTGCTCCTGGCATATATACAGTAGTTTTTTTTTTATCTAACTAGGTGGATACAAATTTTTTGCACACAGAAAAGATTATGTTTAATTGACAGTTTCTCTACCTGTTTCAGACTGTTTCTTTTCTCTTCCTTTCTCCCTAAAGTTGTGTTTTATGCTGCATAATCATACTCTGGCATTGAACTCTGTTTTTCCTTTATATGCTTCCCTTTCTTTATAACAGCACACAGTAAATAAAATGAAGAAAGAGACATAACAAAGTGAACTAAATGTGAGCAAATAAACAGAGAAAATGTTTAAAAGCCTTGATAAAAGAGTGAATAAGCACGATATGGCCAAATCTAGAAAGTCAGGTCACCCACAGTCTACTCCGTGGAACTACCTTAATATTCCTCAGTCTCAGCTGTAGCGCATTAAGAGTTAAAACCTCAGCGATATAGCTAATTTAGGATGTGCCTCAAGGGTGCTCAATAAAATTTTAAATCAGTCTTAAATTGCAGCAGTAGTGCAGCAAAGCTAAAATGGAGTTGATATGCCAACTCCTTGTAGCTGCTGTCAGGAGTCTGGCTGTGGTATTTAGGATTAAATATAATCTGGATAGACTCTGCTGGGTAAAATAGGTGTGTGGGAAACAGCAGTAGTCGAGGGATGATCTCTCTCCTTCCAAGTCGCTGCACACACATACTAAATGGGCCTGTTAGGAGGGGGAGGTCCAGTGGTGCCACCGGATTCTGTATCCGAAAATAATAGTAAGAAATATACTTGTTAGCAGATGTGGGACAAGGGGATCGATCCACTGAGGCCCACACACACCAGGGTGTAGCAGTATGTGACTACTTTAGCGTATATTTCCTTTTAAAAGCTTTGTGCTTTGCTCTTTGTAATTATATGTGTCCTTACTAAACAATAATAATCTTAGCCTGTCTGCTTCATGACTTTAGACTAAGCTCAAACAAAAAGAAGCACAAATGTACTAACAAATGGAGTAGGTTTGCTAGACATTAACATTGTCTGAACTCATACTAAATGAATGGAAAATATTAGGGTTTTTCAGTATGAGAGATGAGAGAAATAAGGTTTTTATGATGCCTCAGCTGCCTATTTGTGGCTGTAAAACCATTCGGTGTTGCTAAAAACAGCTATAATCCATAGTTGTAGCTGCTGATGTACTTAATGCTTTATGGGACAACATCTGATTAGACCTGAGGACCAGCTGGTGTTATAGAGTTGATATTAAACTGCTAAAAGACCAGTTTGATAAAGTGGGAGATCTACCGTGGGAATTAAAAGGTAAAAGTGATATTACCGCAATCAGAACTTGTATTTTTCTTGGTCTAGTATGTATGTAATAGAGTCCATGTTGTCACTCTCAGTTTATTTTTTATGAAATTTTTAGATATAGCACACACTGGGTGTTGTTCTTACAAGTGTTCTGACTGGTGGGAATGTTTTCGTCTTAAATAACTCAAAGCAGAATGTTGGTTCTGAGCTAATAGGACACAAAGGCATACTTTGCATTTTGTCCCTTTTTATGTTCATATTACCAATTAATTATATTTTTCAGTTATTAGTGAAGAGGGGCTCTTAAAGAGAGCTCTGCCCTGTCTCCACCAGTACACCCGTCCTGCATGTGAAGCTGCCATCTGGTACTTTTAAACACAACAGGTTTTAGCTTCCATCATCATCCATCAAATCATTGTCCCTCTCATCTGAATCTGTGCCCCCGTCTGCCCCCGCACACTTAAAATCTTCCAGACATGCCCTGCCTGCGGCACCCGGAGCATGTCAGTGCTTTAACTCTTTTCTTATGGCATCAGAGTGGATTACTGCCTCTGTGCGATGTGGGAACGACATGTAGCCGAGGAGCATTTAGAGGTGAAGCGCAGGGTATCCAGAGCTGGCAGTTCAGCTCACTGTCACAGATGCTCAGGACTCGCTATCGTACTGGGTACAATATAAATAACACTCAGTAGCAGTTCAATTTATAATGTCCTCCCTTGATACAGATAAACGATGAGCTGGGATAGGTATTATTTTTCATCATCAGTCTCACTTCTGTTCTGCTGCTCTCCCCCTCTCTGTCTGTCTCCTTTTCTCACCCTCTCACGGTGTAGTTCAGTTAAATGAAGCTTTAGCATTTACCTCATCATATTACAGTAATAGATAGATAGATAGATAGTAGAATAATACCACAATAATTACTAACAACACACAGTTATAAAGCAGTTATTCTTGGGCCAATTCTGCCACATTTCATAAAAGAGAGTTTGAACAAGATATTGTCCAGGAAGGGAAGGCAAGACTCACTCGATTATATTGAATTTTTACTTTTAGCTTTCTTTATTGGCTTTACATACAAATAGATTTGTCTGCAAAAACCTATAGAGAAAGCAGACTGGCGTTGCTAATTTTAATACAAACTAGTTGAAAATAATTAGGAGCATTAAAGGAAATTATAATATGTCTTGTGATCCCTGTTGCCTAAGTTCTACATTGACTCTGAATGTACAATTAATCACAATCAAGTTCCATATATCTTAAATTCATACATTACACAAAACATTAAACAAATCTGACCAAAAGTCTGACATTGATGAATACTGTGAGATGTGGTTGAAAGCTCTGAAAAAAGCTAGTAAGTGGATCGTGAGTTGAGAATATTTTATCACATTTTTCCAAAATCAAGAATGGAAAATCAAGAACAGTCACGCTCATTGAGGGCTAATTATCATCCATGTCTGTCCTCATCAAGTTAAGTATAGTACACCATTTTAGCCCAGTATGTAATACAGTACAGTGTACAGTTGAATGTCCAGTACTAGTCTTGTGTAATGTTGATATACAGTGTTGTATAATTTCTCCCATGCCACTCCTACCCACTGTCAGTCCTCCTCTTCTCTGGCAGCCAGTGCTATCAGGGGGGAAAAGCTTGTCCACCCACAGCCAAGTTTGGTTTGGAGATTTTGAGCCTCTGATTGGCAACCAACATTTCTCCATGCTGCAATGGTTTAGACAAGCCATCAAAATAACAAAAAAAACATTCAGTATTTTTACCCATGATTGAGGTTTTTTGGTTTTCATTATGGCACCTGCACGATGTGTGTTTGTGCGTGCATCTGTCAGTCGTCTTTGTCCCTCATTCTTTCTCTTATCTCCCACTCTCTCCTCCCTCTTTTTCTCTGAGGAATTGGTATTCAGATTAAAGTGCTTCACGCTGTCTGTTGTGGTGGAGCCGAGCAGTGTTTTTTTGGATTAAAATGGGTCACAACAAAACTGATCACAAATATCTCACTTTGACAGGCTTATTAGGGTTCCTCCATAGACTCCGCTGCTGTACGAGCTCTTGTAGCAAGCTTTTGAGCTGTGAACCACAAGTTCTTTCCTTGCACTTGAAGTCTCTCTTTCTGTCTGTGGCTATATTGGAGGGTTTAGCTGCCACATTTTTTAAGATGAGAGGCTCTGGAGGCTTTTAGCCTAAGCTCATCGTATTTCAGGCAGAGGCTTGAAAAGCAAAGAACGCAGTAGCAAGTCGCACAGATACTGGAAAGCCATGCATCACAACTCTTGTCTGTTCAAAAGAGTAACTCCTTAGTAGACCCAAAATGCAACACTGTGTGCTTGTATAACAAATTATAATGCTGTAAACTGTAAATATGGAACCATAAAAGCAACTGTATGAGGTAAATTGCTGCAAAACAAATTATAAGAATTAATCAGCTAGTAAAATGAACAATAGAAATCAGAGCTGTTATCTCTGTATGTTGCCAGAATAGCAAGTGAATAAACTGCTCTAGTTTGACCTCTGAGGACAGAATTTGCTATTGAAAACAGAGGTCACAGTGCTCAAGAAATAATCATTCGAGCACCTGTTTTACATCACAGCACACATATCCAGCTCTGCTTAATAAATACTGAGAGAAAGTTCGTGAGAACTGCTAATGTTGGAAACAAATGAAGGATTTTGACACATGCCCGTTTTTTTTCTCCTGGACTTCAAGGGACATTGTTAAAGTCTGTTCTCTTATGCAACGTCTTGTCCTGGCCTCAAACTCTCCATGTTCCTCCTTCATGTCCCTCTCTAACCCCACTTTTGGCACACTGTCCTCTGTTACCCCTGGCTATGGCATATGATCTCTTCTTCTGGTGCCCTTTCTTCCAATCTTTATGCCATCTGTCAAATTCGTCCCAGAGGAAAAAGCTTTTCATCTCAAGATGCCGAAACTTTGGGTCTCATGGCGAGGACAGGCCAGACATGCCTATTGTAATCCCGTACAGATGTACACAAGCTGACGGTCTGTGTACACATTTGTGGGCATGGAAATGTGTGTGTATTTGTCTGATAGAGAGGCAAAAAGGGTGGAAAAGGAGAAACAAGATAACGTTTGGCTGCTGCAGCATCTGCCTTCAAGGACCCTACTTAGCATTGCAGTGACTACACCTAGAATGACTTGTGTTTGAAGCTGTTTTGCACAAATGTACGAGCGAGGTCAAATGCAGCAACTTGTGTGTAGTTGATAGTGTAACAGCAGCAGAGAGCCAAGCAGCCAATAAAAATGTTCTCCTTATCAAATGGTGTCCAAACAATATGCAGTCTATTTCACAAATCATGGCAAATGAAGGTATATGATAAAAGTAGGTACCCAGGAACTTTAAAGGGTTACTCCACCACACATCAGAGTCTGTTTATGGGTCTTGGGGAGTACCACTACATATGTGAAAAACTGTTTACAGCCTACTGTGCTTCAAGTGTTGTCACTTGAGTCAGTGTCGGCTGGGGCTGAAGACTACAAGTCTGAAAATGAGAGAAATCTGGGGGTGAACTTACCAGACCTCTGCAGGTTTAACCTCCTCTCTGCTTGAGGCTACATTAGCCAGCATTAGCATAACACAGCTGAATCTCTAACTTCACTGTCTGCGGTCAAGTTGCATTGTAGGTAACGCAGGCATCAAGTTTTGACAAGGAAGAACAATGTGTGGAATAAAAAAGACAATATCCTTGATTCTTTTTTTTATCCTTTTTATATAAAATGAGTGAGTCTAATGGTGTTGTAAGACTGTTATGCTAAATTGGTGGAGTAGTCTTTTAATGACTTCACACATCTACCACAATCCTGTCTCGTGCAATTCCATTGGCGTGATTGAGACAACATTTAAAATCGTGTTGTGAGGTCTTACAACTTTCACAGGCTTTTTAGGTCACTCCAGTGAAACCACTCATTGAACCCTGAGTGGCTCAGAGTGAACAGTGGCGCTAATGCAGCAGTATATAGAGGTATCACCATGCTGTTAGATGCTCGCAGCTAACATGTGAAGTAACTCACAGCTTCTTGAAACACATATGAATTAAGTATGATTGAAGAAAAAAGCAGTTAAGAAGAGAGTGTGTGCGTATGTGTGTGTTTGTGTGTGACCTTTTGTCGCTGTGGCTGTACTTATGCATTTACCTCAGAACGAACCGTGACCAGTTCCCTACACGACAGAGAGTATGAAAGCGGGT
The DNA here is from genome assembly GCA_033238685.1 of Lates japonicus. NCBI lineage: Eukaryota > Metazoa > Chordata > Actinopteri > Centropomidae > Lates > Lates japonicus. The sequence goes on from BRZM01000373.1 coordinate 1,206,549, forward strand.
GAAAAGTGACAGATTGAGAGTGAGAGAGGGAAAGCGTTGAGCGAATAAAAGACACCAAATAGCTCTTTGCGGGCATGAGTGTCTGCAGATGTGAGTGCCCTCAGTCCTCTGCTTTTTACCCATTAATACAGTCCAGGCCTCAGAGATGTACACAGACAGGCGAAAATACATTGAACCAGTCGTTAAAGTGAAGTAAACAGACAAGATGATGCCTTTATACAAACAGTAATATTACAAAGTATCTGTTCATAAAGGTCATTGTTTACATGTTTTACATACATTTTTCTCTCTTTGACTTCAGATTTCAGCCCCTATTTTAATATTTAAAATGAATATAGATAAATTCCCAGATTTTTTCAATATGAAAAACAAAAATAATGAAGCTTATCTGATTAATTCAAAGCCAAGCATGCATCAAGTCATTTTGATATTAAAAAGGCAAAGCCGCATCTTCAGGCTAACAACATAATAATCATTATATTTGTTTTTGAAGCACCATATTTTTAGGCATTCATAAGCATGAAATTGAATTAAGGTTGCATCCGAGTTTGGTCACCACTTATTAGAGTGGCGGCTGACAGAACAAGAAACCACATTAATCCACACAGCTTTTATTAGATCGTGCCCTGTTTATGCTTTTTAATTGGCTGTCTGTCTCCGTAACGAATTCATACCAACAAGAAACAAAGTTGCAGTCGGAGAGGAAAGCAGTTTGTTAATTAAGGACAGAGGAAAAGGTTCAAATTTAGGCTGAGTAGTATCAGCACCTTACTGTATGTAGGCCATAGATTGGTACAGTGGTCATGGAGGATGTGTGTGTGTCTGTGTTGTCTCCGCTCTAAGTTTAGTATTCCGTACTGCAGGCCAGTGACTATCAGGTCCAGTCAGTGCGAGCAGTCCTCACCGTTCGCAATGGCTGATTTGATTGCAAGCGCAGGTGGAAGTCAACTTTTAAGATATGATTTCCTCAGCTAAGAATTCAGCACATGTACTTAGACCAAGAACAACCTTTTCTAAGACATAGTCAAGTTTCTGTGAAGGCTGTTGATGTGGAATATTCTTTTACTCGATGCATTCTCGTGTGCACTGATATTTACTTTCCTCACGGGTTATTAAATGTCATTTTATAGGAAGGTAAATGATTAATCTACCTGGTTTCTTAAATGTAAAGGTTACTTCTGAAAAACAGTTCAAACCATTATAGTTCTGTTATAGTTCCCTTACAGTTCTCCAAATCCCGCTCAGCCAAGGTACAATTGTGTGCTTCCATTACGGCTAGCTCCACTCAGATGCCAGCCTCCAAGTTTGACATTTGCGCCTGTCCCACAGTGAAAAACCTCCAAGCATCAACATGCACTTTTGTCGTTTTGTCGTACAAAGCTGCAGCATGGTGTGAACATAAATCGAGGCTTAGATACATCTTCATATAGCAGCTCTGTTGTTTGCAAGTGAAGACGAGGCTCTATTTTGAGTGAGTGTATTGTTTGTGTCAAAAGAAAAGCTAATCTGAATACATACTGGCCTTCCTCTAGGCAGCCACCGGGCTGACAGTCAAACACTGGACTGTTGACTTCATAATGTTCGTCATTCGGCTGGTACTATTCTGGGCGTCTATATTGTGTGTACGAAGCAGGGAGTCAGCAACCACCCCTGAGAGTGTGTGCATGTATATGTGTGGATGTATGTATAGTGTGTGTGTGTGTGTGTATTTTTCAGATCCCAGCCTCTACGCTGAGTAAGCAGCCAAAATCCAGGCTGAAAATATCACATGTCGAGGTGCCCCAGGGGTATGCGTACCTCTTAACTTCCTGTTAAAGAACCTGCAATAATATTTACCCAGCATGCATCTCTGGTGACAGGCCTCAAGCTACCACACGGCCCCTAAGGTAAACAGTAGGAGGTGCAGAGGAGGAGGCAAGGAAGGAGGAGATGAGAGGAGAAGGGAGTCGGGGGGTTGGAGGAGGAGAAAGAGGTGAAAGGGAGGATAGAAAAAGAAGAGGAGAGGGGTGTCCCTGTGGAGTAGTGGTATAGGATGTATACCTCATAATGAGAATGCCCCTGGTGGGGGATATTTGATGCATGTCAGACCCTTTGCTCTTCTCTCATATTTCCTCTCTGTCTCTAGTGTGAACAAAAAAAGGAGAGAAAAGACAAACCGGATCTGAAATGTTTCCTTGTCAGTGAAAGGCAGACTCTGCTTTTAAATCCCAAACACACTGTCCTGGTGCTGTAAATGATCACTAGATGTGTATTAATGTGCAGCTGAAAGTAGTTCCCAACTGTTTTCTCCTGTTATAATGTTTTCTAACGGACACAATGACCAGTTGTTGTTGAAAATGACAGAGCCCTCTTCAAAAAAGAAACAACATATTTGTCACCTCTTTACGTGGTTGGGGTTGAGTACTACCAACAGGGAAGCAGGAAAGTATTGTGAGACGGACTAAAACATTTTTGGTTTTGGTCTTTTCATGGGATTTGTTGGCAGGCCAACTACAGCCTTTTCCTTTCAAATTTAAATCTGTAGCTCTGCAGTACAGCAAATATGGCTGAGCGTCCAGTATTGCATTTCTGACATTGTCTTTGTTTCTGATATCTATCTATCTCATAGAGTTAATGGCACTGACCTTGTGACCAACTGTACTATAAATATATTTCTTTATTAGAACTGTCAAGATGGACATGTGTGAGCCTACACCCCAATCAGCCTTTCTCATTAGCAGTGTATACAGCAGCAATGATGAACTTTAATGCCTTACCTTACTCCATCATAATAATGGGATATAAGAGAGTTTATTTTACAACACTGCATACAGTATTCCAGTTTTGTCACTGATGCAAAAAATTGGGTCTCATAATGAAAATGGACAGCAGTTAGCGAGCCAATTACAGCTGATATTTAACATTTAAACAGAGATATATCAGAGTGTTTTGTCTTTTTGGACTTGAGAGCAAAGAGTTTTGTGACGTGTTCACTTGCTCAAAGCACCGTCCTTCATTCCCTGAGCATGTGAAAATGTCAGCAGGTGGAGGGGGAGATAGGGATTGTGTTAAAATGCCAGTTGGCTGGGAGTTATGGGGGATGTTTTTTCGTTGTTGTTTTTGTGTTTTTTCCTCTCCAAGACAGACAACAGACTGAATATGAGCTGCTGTGAAAGGCAGAGCACTCAGCACCCCGCCAAGCCTTGATATCGATCGACGATCCTTTCAAACCCCTTTTGATGCATTTTTTGACTTTTTCTTCAGTACATTAAGTGCGCTGATGCAGGAGTAAAGAAGACCTGTATCATTAAGACAGGAGTTTAGATGAATAATTACACTTTACGCGAACATTTACTGGTACTCACAGTGACTGTTGGGGGAAAAGTCTTCCACATGCTTTTACTTAAACCATTTCAGAAACTTTCTTTCCAAAAATGGCTTCCTAATCACAGTGAAATTCTAAGCAGACCCAGAAGCCTTATTTTTCAAGCACTGGTCTCTGAAGACTCTGCTGAGTTCATTAAAGGGTGAAGTTGGAGAAGATCAGGGACTGCTGTTTGCTCTTTACTACACAAAGACATTTTCAGCTTTTGTAGAAGTTCAGTAGAAAAAGCCAAAAATTGCCCAGCACGAGGTGAGGAGACAGGATGTGAAACACGTGAACTCACTTCGCCAGGAATCCATGCTCTGCATCTCATCCTCCTCCTGTGCCACTGGGTATATCCCCAGCCACGTTACACGATGGATGCATTTTTAATCTCACCAGTGTAAATCTGTGTGCAGAAAGTAGTCGGCAATGTCGGATTACACACCATATTTCATATGGATCAATCAATTAGAAGCCGATTGGCATGCAGCCATGCATTTAAATGAAACAGAATGATTTGCAAAGTTCAACGGGGACGTGGAAACCTGTGAAAAGATATAAGGTTGTGTTAGACCTCTGATGTGTCAGGAGAGCGCTCTGTGTCCCTGATGCTAGTGTTTCTACTGCAGTAATTGTTTAGTTATGCAGTAAAATGGTTCTTTTTTTCCTATCTCCCTCATTACAGAGGCAGCTCAATCTATCCCTCAGCAAAAATGTGAGCCAGGAAAAAGAAGTAGCGTGAGTGAAATTGACTGAATTGAAATAAAGTCGATTACCGAGATGCTATCCCACTGCAAGTATTTCAGCGAGGACCCGACAGAATGAAGTTGGAATGAAATTGCTTTTTAAAAATGCTCCCTCAACAGTAGCCCCCTTTTATTTCTCTCCTCTTTTTTCTTTACTCGATGCTGTTTCTTTCTCGCGTTGTACAAGTTTTCCATTAAAGACTTCCCAGTCCGAAACAATGTGTAGCTTCAACGCAGTGGAACAGAGAGCAGTTATCACCTCTGCAGACAGTTGGAGACATCTCTAATTACTAGTGTATTACTGCAGATGAATCACACACTGCTAATAAATCCAGTCTGTGGGATTTACTGTTCATTTGTGCTGTCCTGTCTTTATTTTTTGTGATATAGAATCTGACAGCAGAGGACGTGTGTGTATCAAGATGATTCTCATTAGTGACAATCAGTGTCATCACTGTTTTTCCTTTAATGTGTGCGTTGCTTCGGGAGGCAGCTAATGTAAAAAATCAGCTTCTGAACTTTCTTAGATGTAAGCATCTACTTTTTATTTTGAATTGGTCTTTTTCCTAATGTGTAACTCCACACTGGTTCTTTACACCTTCAGGCGAGCAGCATCAGCACTCCAGAAGAAATCAAATTTGGCATGTTTTCCGAGCGCTGCCAGCAAATACCAACACTGTGACTTTGGGTCTATTCATTTCATGGCAACTCTGCAACATGAAGGAGGTTCAGCAGTGGATGTATGCAAATAAATGATTCTCAGCATGACATGAAAGTGTTGACCTGCTGACCAGCTGCTGGCGACGATGCGCAGCAGGTTGTGTGAGAATTTGGAGCTGTTTGGTTTGGCAACCTGACGGAACTGTGGCAACTGAAGCCAAATGCAACAGTTTGTTTGGTGTTACACCTGCCATTTTGCCTGTGAAAAACCTCAGTTACATTTGGAGCGTCCTGCCAGCCTTATGTACACACACATTTATTCTCACATACGAAGAATTCATCATTTAAACCCAAGCTTATTATGCATGACTTTTTTCCTTTTAGAAGAATCCTGCTGGCGTTGGTTCAGAACATTTCCACTTGGCCTCTTACTGTACGTCTGCTTCGTGTGTAGGCCAGAGTCGATGCTATGTGTGTGTGTCTGCTTGTCCTCTGCTGTCACGTGTTTTCCCCTTCCACAACCTCGGGCCTAGCCCGGCCTCTCAGGAGTCATCCCCTGGAAAGGCATGACAGAGCCCCAGTGTTTGGAAATGGCTGTGCTGGCAGCGATGAGCAGTTCAAAGAAGAGAGCGCATGAATGTAATTGGCTGCCAGCAGCTCACTGGCCTCGTCGTCTCATATCCACATGCGGTAACACACACTCACCACACGGATTATTGGAGGAGAGTGTGTGAGAGAGAGGGGAGAGGATAGAGGGGATGAGAATGAGAGAATGGGGGAAAAGAGATGAAGGGAAGGACAGATAGAGAGAGGGGAGGAGGAGGAGGAGGAGGAGGAAGAGTTGGGGGTCCTCATTGTGTCGCTCATTAAGCCGTGGGAGGCTCAGGGAGGCTGAGAGATGAGATGAGAGGTGTCAGAGTTAAATGTCAGGTCTGGAATGGACGTGGCTGACCTCCATGAAGCCTCCACACACACACACACACACACAGAGAGAGAGAGAGAGAGAGAGAGAGAGAGGTAGAGAGAGGATCTACTGCTGAATCTTCAGCCTCAAATTACCCCCTCAACTTCTCCTCTCATCCTCACTCCTTAACTCCTCTCTCTCCCTCTCTCTTTCTCTATGCTACTCACCTAGTTTCACCCGCTCTCAATTTTCCACCCATTACACCCAAATTACTGGTGTCATTGCAAATTGAATTATTTGTAACCCGGATAGCAGCATTTCCTCCGAATGGCCCGACTGCTACCTAGTGCAGTGGAAGTGAGCTATTTCCCCTTAGCTAATTTCAGAGTCTGTATGATGGGAGCCTTGCAGGAGGAGAATGCCGGGCTTCCTCACTGTTATGAAATGTTTCACCAAGGCAGGCAGCTTTGAAGTTTGAATCTCCTTGTATTTCAAACATTCTCCTCTGTATCTCTCCTGTAGGTTCTCTGCTACTTCCCACCCACTTTCTATTTATTTTCTTCCTTTTGCTGCCACTCCAGAGTTAAAATCGTGCTCCTAATTTTCATTTCTTACTCTCAGCTCTTTTACTTCTGATCTTCTTTCGTCTGCCTTTGTGAAACAGGCAATTCTGAAGTTGTGAATGGTAGCAAAGAGAATGTTTTTTTAACACATAAAATTGACATTTGTATCACCTTAGTGGGTAAAAAGTAAATTAGCAAACAAATGAGGCTGTGGTTGAGATCATTTGTATTTCAATCTCAGATGCGTGTAATGAATTCCAAAGATTCACCTGTCAATATATTTATATTGACAATGACAATCAAATCACTGTGTGTAATGTGAAAGGGGGCTCACAGGGTCAGACCCACAGAAAAAAAAATCACCCAGCTCTGCAGTTCCCCTTCGCTCTACACAGCATTTTCCAAACACAGCAAGACAGCTGACTGTTCTTTTCTGCCCGCAGCAGCAAATCACAGACAAGTTCTAATTGATCTCGTGGGATTGTGTATAAGTAGCACGTCCACTTTCAAGGACATTTTCGCCGTCATCTACTACATATTTTGACTTTTCAGGTCATTTAACCCTCGGGTTAAGGGTTAGGGTTTATTGAAATGACATGGCGTGAACTGACACACAAAAAGCAAAAATGTGTAGCAATAACCGCATTGAAATGACTTGAAAATTGGCGCGTTATTCAAACCAGCTAATGCCGAGCACAACCAGTGCTATTCTTTAATGGCTTAATGGCTAAAACTTCTTAATTCCGCTATTACTATATTTCTCTATGTGCTTTAAGTTTCTCTTGTTCAGACATAAATGAGGAAAAAGCAAATATTCTATAACATAATAAACATGATTTACATTTATTGAAGTGATAATAATGTATATGTAAGTCATTATCATTATCACTATCACAGTACCAGATCCTTTAAAGCACAAAAGTCTGTCTCTCCAGGTCAACCCTTCAAGTTTGGACCCAAAGGCAGCCACAAGAAGCTTCGTCTGTCAACGACTGCTGACCATGGAGAAGGACGAGCTACGCTGAAGAGCCACACCCCGGAGCGTTTCAGCGGCACGGGCTCCTATGGAGCAGCTGGTAATGTCTTCATTGACAGCGGGTGCCACTACTGGGAAGTGCTGCTGGGAGCGTCCACATGGTAAGAAACACGCACACGAGTGCATTATATAAGCCTGCAAGGAGGGTTTGGTAAACTGAAATATTTTTCTGTAGGGAGTTTAAATCTAGGCTGTGACCCAAACCCACACACACACATTCACACAACAGACACACACTCCCCACACACAGCGTATACTCTTATCCTAATTATATTCTTTTCACTAATTGGCTCTGAAGTAGACCTCTTCATGCAGGAAAGACCCAAAGGGCCCATGCCTATCTTGTGTGTCCTCAGCATGAGGTAGTATGACTGTGCAAGTAAAGTCATTAAGGAGGACACTACTTTCACATCACTAATGCATTCCAAAATGTTCCCTCCCTGCAGGTATGCCATTGGCGTGGCTTACAAATCAGCCCCGAAAAACGAATGGAGCGGCAAGAACTCGTCCTCATGGGTGTTCTCGCGCTGCAATAACAACTTTATGGTGCGCCATGACGGCAAGGAGATGCTGGTGGAGGCGAGCCTGCAGCTGAGGCGGCTGGGCGTTCTGCTGGACTATGATAACAATTCGCTGTCCTTCTACGACGCCATGAACTCCCAGCACATTCACACCTTCGAAATCTCCTTCCTCCTGCCCGTGGTACCCACTTTCATGATCTGGAACAAGTCAGTCATGATACTCTCAGGGCTACCCGTCCCCGACTTTGTTGATGGTGTGGCCTCGGATCTTCAAGAGCAGCAACAGCAGCAGATGGGCCTGTGCCGGCAAGAGTCGCCGTACTTGACCGGGATGAAGACCTGCCACTGAGAAAAGGGGCCTGTCGGATGGCCTAACAGAGTCCACTCAGGCCCGGTGACTGAAAGGTTGACTGGAAGCTGAAAGACGGTGTGACTTGAGTCTTGCTCTAATCTTCATTATGAGCAGACTAGTTACTTTTTTTTTACAGATTTAGAAAGTGATGGAATTATGCACACAAGTCTGGAAAGAAATGTCAGTCCTGTTAGTTTGTAGCCATCCAACGCTTCGAAAATCCATCAGTGAATGGGAACAAGGTCTCTTGACTGTAAATGTCAGCGGACGTCATCCAATGCCCTGGAGTCACTGAGGAAGAGAGCTTTGGTCCGTCATTGGGCAAAGCAGGAGTCCTGGTTTTCTTGACCATTTAAGGTCTTCCTTTTTGATTTTTTTTTCCTCTTGGTTTGACCCTAGGCAGAAGACCAAGGAGGGAATAGTCTCGTCAGCCATTTAGAGTTTGAAGTACAACATGTGAACAGTGTCATTACTAAATGTCTCTGCTGCTGTTGATTAAAACTGCAAAAACATATGCAGCAAAAAAGAATCTGGTGACTACATACATATTAATATGAAATGTCACATCAAGATCATGTCAAATGATCAAATTTTATATTTGATGAAATGATCTTAATTAACAGTTAATGGAAAAGTTGCTTCTTTGGCAAGAGTTATATAGTGAACAAGCATGTCTCAAAACATTTACTTTGTTCAATGTGAATGTGTCTTCCTTGAGTTACAAATACATGCAAGCTATGGACTTGGTTACGTCACAACAAGGTGCATCATAAATCCTCCAGTGTCACTGTTCATATGTTGCACCTTCAGTCACTGTGCGTGATTGTTGCTAAAGTCTTTTCCTTGGTCTTCCTCCTAGATCTGACTCAAGCAGCTTCCAAGTTTCAGGAAGTGTTAACATTGCTCCCGGATAATTAACAAGGTCACAGGGGGGTATAGATTTGCATCATGTGACTACTCGACTTGTATAATAAGAGGTTTATTGAATACTAGAGGAAAAAGTGTTATTTATGACAAAAAAAGAGGGTTTACTTTTATTATTAATCTCAACATATTCATGCACTTTTTAATTAACACTATTTCCCCTCTATGAGTATTTGAATAGATGAGTGGCAGGGTCACAATGGGGAGAGAAAGAGATGACTAGCACTACTGCTGGTTGTGTTCAGTCATTTTTACAAAATAATTTATGATCAGTTGTTAATGATGGTTGCTAAATATTAACTATACAATTGTTTATTGCAATAAAACACTCTTCAAACATTTTTTTTGTTTTGCAAACACCCAATTTGGTCACTTAAAGCACTTTGCAATAAGACAAGTCTCTGCTGTAAAGTTGTAAAGTTTTTTTCTCTGTGCTTTGAACACAACCAGTGACTTTCCCTCCCTATTGGTCTTTTCGATAGCATATAGTAAATTTATCTTCTTTAGAAAAGGGATATGATTGAGATGATGTTTATGCGATTTTTATCACAATGAAATGACGATAAACTAATAGCTGTTTAAAAAAGAAGTTCACTCTGTTTTCAACTATTTCAGGGAAGGAGAGGGTTAACACTTTAACTTGCTGTCTGTCGCAATGTCATGGCATGATTGTGTTCTCCTCTGTGATTTGTTAACACACACGCACACACACATACACACGCGCACACCAACACACGTCATGTTTCGTTTAGGTTGGCCTTGTCGTGATAAATGCATGATACATTGTAGGATCCCACAACGGTCCACTGGGTGATTTAAGTAGCTCTCTCAACTTCACCAGATCTCGTGTTCATCAGATGCAGACTCACCTGAACATTCGCTCACAACCGACTTAACCTCGAATATTTTTTCTTTCTTTCTTTTTGCGTCACCCTTTGCTTCTCAAATAACAGCTGTGGCTGGATCCATTGTTTTCTTATTATTTGGAATTTGAAGGCCTAGTGTGGGTGGCAGTTTCTCTCTGGTTTGATATTCAGGTCGCGGCGCTGATTCAGACAATCAAATATGTATCATAGTGTATTCAGATTGAAGAGGTTGTGTAGCAGGAGAAGTGCAGAGGGATTGTGATAAAGTTGTGTTGGAAAAAGATGATTTTCATACCATCTGGTTAGATCTGACAAACTCACGGCCATTTTTTCTCTCTTTACACATCACCAGGTATGTATTCGATGTTGAATGTCATGTAACATTTGTAGTGACAGGCTATGATTTGCTTGACTTTAAAAAAACAGGCATACCCTGCAAACACACACTGATTTCAATCATTTGATAGTAACCTTGGTTTCTTATTGACAAGTCCAAACGAAGATCCAGCGATGTCGTGGCCTCTCAGTGCACCTCTCAATCTGCAGTGTTCTCTTAGGGCGACTGGGTGACGCGTCCGTCATGATTATTTGATTGAGGTTTTGATTGTCTGATTGTCAAAGGTAACCCCAACAGGAGCTCCAGTATGAGAGGGTTAGGGTTATTTCTTCTGTCAGGGAGATTAGTGAATGTTACCTGACTTCCAGACATCCACCCATCTTGTTGGATAATGTCGGACGCAGGGATCGAAACAGCCGCGTGTTGACTCGTGATCCGGACTGACAAGCTCAACTCATCTGTGCAAATGTGCTTGGCTGGGTCACTGCATGATTACGTGACCTTGCTGCAGGTTCATAACTCTTTCCTTATCTTCACGATGAGGTTTCTTATCTCGAGTCAAACATATTCTCTCTTTTTTTTCCCAAAAGAAAAAAGAAAAAAAGGAAACCATGACAAGAAATGTTCATTGCCATGCATATCAGATCGTTTGCAGTGCTCTTTCTTTCTTTGTGTCACAAGTCAATACAGTAAAATATATACAGTGAATGATTTTCAATAGCTACCCACTCCTTGTAGTGCAGTGTAATACCCTAGAGACAATGCAATAGATTCTCCTTTTTGCTTTTCTGTTTGTGTAACTTGGGAAATTTATTTTTTACGACTCAAGAGAAAAACGCTCCTCTCCTTTTGGCATTTGGACCTTGATAAACAGCACAAAAAGAGCTGCTTTGCTTTCATGCAAGGCTTCCAGTTTCCATAGATATAATTTTAGCCAGAGAGGAATGTAAATCATAGGGGGAAATATATATTATATAAAGTTGTATAATATACAAAATATATATGAACCAATGTTATTTATGTGAATTTAAGTCCAATTAAAAGTCTGATCCCAGATGTGTTGGAGTCGAGATTCTTTTCCAGTTGTGTTTTCTCCCACTTACAGAAGATGCGATCAAAGAATTATTGAAATGAGCTTGTCCCTGACCCACTATAAGAGAATGACGGAGGAATCCTATTCTTAAAGGAGTAGTTCAAGATTTCGGGAAATATACTTATTGTCTTTCTTGTCGAGAGTGAGATGAGATCAATACCACTCTCATGTGAAATAGCTAGATATTTAGTGTAGCATAGCATAAAGAGTGGAAACAGCTATGCTAACTTAAGCTAACTGGTTGTGGCTTTACACTTACTGAATGTGAAATATGAATGTGAGTGGTATCAGTCATCTCATTTAACTCTCAGCAAAAAAAAGCAAACGTTTATTTATTTATATCCTAACTATTCCTTTAAGATATTAACCTTTTTAATGCTTCCAAACCTTTAACCTTGTTCATGAATATGTAAAGATTTGTAATAAACCTTCTTTTGAGAGGCATGATATGCACAAACGTTGCCTTGGACGTTCACAGTGCATCTGAATCCTGCTGTGTAGTTTGGTCACCAATTTAAAATTCAAGCCAAAGCCTCCGACGGGGGCTGAGCCTTGGAACAGTTAAAGGCAGAGTGAGGCTGGCAGGTCATCCAGAGCTCAGGGTGGGGTTAGTAGAGCTATACCCTCTTAGCTCTCATCTGTCATCACTGGCACGAGCGCCTCATTACTACAACATGGTACTGTAGTGCATGGGTCCCAACACTGCCTGCGAGCATGGCATACACGCACACCGACCCTGAAACGCTGAACAATATGCTCACTTATTTTGTAGCTCGTTTCCTGTGAGGCAGGACCGTTCTCACAATGTCACAAGGGGAAGCTCAATCTAAAACCACTGAAAGTTTATACTGACCACCATATAAAATGATATGATTAAAGTGTGTGAGCGTAGAAACATACAAATACAATGACATATAACGTATGGTCCGTACACACTACCCAGCAATATCCCTATGCAAGGCAAAGAAAATACATCAGCTCCAAGGTCATCGTTGTGCACCTGATCCTACACTGCTACCCCTGCTGAAAAGATGAATTATATCCCTCAGGGATCAATGTGGTATCACAAACATGCATCACACCCATGACCTTAGATAGTCTGCACCAGATCTGTGAAAATGTCTGAACTGAGGATAAAAAATGTGCAGTTACAAAAAAAGTCCAAAAGCAGTTACTGACATCAAGTATTTCATGTGTTTTAACCAAAGTCTGTTAACAGTGATGCTCACAAGAGCACTGTAGCCTAACTACACCCTTTGACATTTTTTCCCCAAAGAGTGAAAAACTCAGCGGTAATAGCACTGCTGAGGAGGTGGGTGTTGCTGTGACTGAACTGAATTCTCTCTGGTTTATCACTGTCACTGTTGAGTTAGATAAATGTCAACATGGTGCAAGCGGATCCTGCTTATTAAAGTTTGTGTGGATCAAACTTCAGAACAGATGGCACATACAGCAAGTAAAGAGGTTTTAGACTCATTACAGCTGCGCCAACTGTTAGGTCCCACTGGTGACCTCATATTTTATTTACATTAAGTGTCCCAACACAGTGGATGATTTGGAATTTTCATGTCAGTGAAGCCAAAACATTTAGCTTGTACTGAATTAATAAATTGTTGCTGTAGGACAGATAAACATCACCAGACTCTGACCCCATTTTTGACATAATGAAATTGGTTTGAGGTGTAATAACAGCCTATTGTATGGTTCTTGACTTTCCAGACCTCCATGACTCCATTAACAGTGTATGAGTCAATGGGATTAACATTTAGCAGACTGATGCTCATCACGTAGTGCCTACAGTAAATTTGCTCAACACTAAAAGGCTGAGAGGAATCCAATTACAACCCATTACCTCTGCCTCTGGTCTCTAGATCATGACTTCACAACTCCAGCTCAACAGGTTAAGACAGCAGTAGTTTGATTACTGAGTATACTGTAGTTGGACTTGTTTTAGCTGTCTAAAGGGGCAGTTTTGCGCTTTTTAAATCCAGTTGAGCTTGGTACTGATGGATTACAGGCCTCGGCGCATTAACTCTGTCCAATTCAACCCACAAGTTTAAATAGTGGGGCTGTGATCGGAGGCCAGTCTACCTTTCCATGTGTGACAGATTAGTTGCCGGTTAAATTTGATGCTCACTCTGTCTGTGTTTCCTCACACTGCTAGCCAGCTAGCAAGGAAGCCGTTGGAGCAACCCATAATTACATTTCTAATTGCAGAATAATTAGGACTCCCTGTGTAGCTCGTTAAGTCATTTGTCACCAAAGCCTCTAATGTGGCATACAACAACTCTCTAATTATACTGAATGAAAAGTCTACATGGTTGGGAGCATTTCACAACTGTGGCCTGACTTTTGCCTGATAAAGCATATTCCATCAATTCACATTTTGATTATTATTATTATCATCTTTATCATTATCATCATCATTATTATTATTATTATTATTAGCTACCAAATGAATGGGTCACAACTTTGTCCAGAAGCATACTTTAAATCATAAGCTACTAATTACAATATACAGTGTGAACGTGGGCGGTTTCACCTTAAATTTGTGCAGCGCATTATAAATGTGGCCACTGCTTCATTCCACCTTTGAAATACATCAAGGTCAGATAATTTCTCTCTCCAGAGAACAGTGAGAGACTAATGTACATTTTTATCACCGGCAGGCAATAGATTATCGTAATGTTCTTCCCCTCCGGTCTCCCAAAAAAGATAGTAGTTCAGCTACAACTGCTGTTGTGAGTTTTTGCAGAACACTTTCAAAAGATTGTCCTCATTTGTCTTATGTTCAGAGTATGCTTCATCATAAGCACACCCCAGGTCTTTGACTCAAAATTTTGTGTGCTGACCAATCTCAAACCGATCTTGTCAGTACTGATCAATTAGGCATTGGAGACCAGAGTTCAAAAGGCTGGAAGATATTAGCTGTGTTGTACCACCCAATTTTATTAAGGCCTAATTGTGCACTGCCTGAGTATAAATTTACTCCTCATTAATCTATAAGAGATACAGAACTGATTGCAGTCGCCTCAAATGCATTTCTTGAATGAATGAAAACTTACTGTCTTGTTAGCGATGAAGCTAGTTAGCCAAATACAAAAACACTATATGTAAATATGATCACGTTCGTTTGGTCCCAGTGTTTCCTGTTTTATTTTGAAATACTCGCTTCTTTTCTTGTTTCAGATGCTGCACTTCCTGCCCTCATGTGTTTCCCTCCCGTGTGATTACCTGCTCCTCCCTAATGTGTTTCACCTGTGTCTAATTGTCTGCCCTCCCCCTAGATTATATAGTCTCTGTGTTTCCTCCTTTCTGTGCCAGTTTGACTCAGTATCCTGTGTCTGGCTGTCCAGCTGTTTTCCTATTGTGTATTCCTCATGGTTACAACCTTGTTTCTTGTATTCTTGACCCTGCTCTAGCCTAGCATGTTTTTCATACCTCAGCCTCAGCCTTTTTGGACTGATTGAACCGAACCCTGATTTGGGAAAGAAACACAGTCATGCATTTGAATCCTGTTGTCTGAACCCTAGTTTAAGAAGTCCTTGTGGTTAGAGGGCAAACAAGCTAGAGCTCCAAAATGTTACTGATATTAGTAAGATTGTAATCCCTTACACTTCTCATTACTGAAAAAAGTAATCAGATCACTGCCAAAAATGACACAAAGCAGTACTTATTTTGCAAGGATACACAAACGCATCCTGTAGCCATTTTGGGGCTGCATACTGTCTGAATTCTGACTGTTACTGTTGCTGCCACTATAGTTTCTCAGACCGAGATGGTACAAAATTATACACTTTTTGATGTTTCATTCAAAGAAATGAATTTGTCAGCTCTATAAATAGTATGGATGTACTTGAATCAGTAAATGCATGCAGACTGCTGCCCTCCCCAAAGGAGTCATTTCCCATTTCCAGGGCATTAAGTTTAATAGCATTTTCTCTGAACTCATCAATAAGCTAATAAATTGTGCAAACAATTATTGCCAAGGCAATACACAACCACTGTCAACTCCTTTCTGTTGATATATTTTATTAAAACCCAGGCTTTTCAACACAGAACTCCTTATGTGAGAAAGATCAAAAGCAAGTCTGGGGTCAGTCATTTAAGTATTTGCCTGTGCAACAAGCCAGGGTTTTCCTCCCAACATTAAAATGTGTCATTACCATTCACTTCACAGTAGTCCTACCCACCCCTTCACTAAATCCAGCCAAATTTGTCATCAGCTGTGGACGGCCATCTGTGTGTGTCAGCGAGGTGTCACTGCAGTTCAGGTCTGTCAGAGCTACAAATGCACAGCTGGACATAATGAACTGCAAATCTGCATCAAGCCCCTGGCCTGTTTCACTAACGCACACCTGCTCCAGCTGCACCTACCTGAACAGAGTGCTGCGACTTCAAAAAAAAAAAAAAAAAAAGCGTCCTTCATTACCATCTGCTTTGGAGAAAGACAAACATTTTATTTAAATCTGGCTGAATTAGAGCCCGATCTGCTTTCAAATGGGAGAGTTTGACACTGTGTGTGTAGGAGTGCAACTGTGTCCAATCTTGCCTGTGTATTCTGTGTGTATTTATGCCTGCTTGGATGTGGGTGGCTGCACGTGTCTTGTAATAAGGTTGCTTTCTTCTCTTGGCTTCATTTTTGCCTATTTAACCTTTTTGCTGAAGGAAATTCTTCAGAGTGAAGCTCCCTTTTTCTGCTGTGTGCATGAAGCATAAAAAAAGAGCAACATCACACAATCCACATAATAAATCAAAGATAAGAAAAACAGAGAGCGCAGACTGATAAGATCCTGGGAAATGAGGATCTAAACAGGCAGTAGATCACCAAGCCCACTAGCTCTGTCTCTATCAGACACTGTCTCTCTCTCCCTCAGACACACTCACACTGCACACAGTCAATATCTAGATTAATCTGTGAGGGTGGAATCCATCAACCAGCCCAGTGGTGTCTGAAAGAGCCCAGGAGGCTTGATGGTCCTGCTGAAAGAGAGCGATACATTCAGGTGCTTTAGAGAGATCTCAGTCGAAATCTCCACTTTTCCATCTTTCCCTATGGAGATGACAGTGTGTTAGTTTCATAGAGACATTGTTAGTGTCACTGACATGGGTCTATGAACAGCTTTGGGTGAAACCTTTAGGAATGCTACGAGCAGGGTGTTAGCGGGTTCATTCTCTCTTTTCTTGACCGTTAGCTAAACCCCCTCCCCTGAACAGCGGTTGTTCAATCATAGCTTAACTCCATACTTGACAGTTTGGATGATAGTGTCCTCTTTTAGTCTTCCCAAAACCAAACACACAACATAAAAAGTGTAACCATTAAAATGTGTTTTTATACATTAATGTAATTATGTTACACCATTAGCATGTCAGCAGTAACTGAGCATTACCCCAGGGAGAAGAGTTTTCTACATGTTTTGTTTTGTTTTGTTTTGTTTTTCAATAAAGCCCTATTCATGACTACTATCCACTGTGTTAGGAGGTCAGTTGTGAATGTTGTCAGATTTTAAGAAGAGCATATCTATGGTCTCAGGGTCTAAAGTTCCCAAGGTCCTATGTTTCCCAGTTCAGTATTCAGCTAACACATAAATTGGGTCAAATTTGACAAAACAGCTATATATATCCAACAACCCTAACCCATTGTGTAAGTTCCCTCAAGTATAGGTCTAATATATTTTTTTCAGGTTCCCATTACGTGCTGTATAGAAAACATGGATGTCTTAAGGAAACATAAGACACTGGGAGAGCACATATGTAGAACTGGGGAACATAGAACTCATTGTCATGTTCCCATTATGTGCCATATAAATCTCGGGAACATAGGAATGACTCCTATTATATTGTAACATTAGCCATCAAGTGAACATTTGAGACTCCTTTTACAAAGCTCAAAGTTGGAAACGCTGGAAAAGTCCCCATCTCAAACCAACTCCTGGAGCTAATGTTAGCTTAATTATTAGCTAACTACCTCTGAATGAGCCGATAGCTGACAAAATATGTAAATAAAATCAATGGTCACTGGTTAAATGAGGTACTTTAAAGGGTCTCTAATAAGTACTTTAAAGTTCTTTAAATGACTGAGAATTGGAAAGTTTACTTTTGTACATATTCACTCCCTTTTCATCTTCTTTTTCTCTCTCCACCCATGCACATTTTTCTGAGTACCAAACATTACATTTCTAGAAATGTTGTACACCTCACTGATATGTATTCTTGTTGGTTTTATGAGATGTCCAAAAGAGGATAAACATCTAGTGTATCAGTTCACATCATTTGACAGCTCTGCCCGTAGTGCGTGTATCTCCATAGCACTTTACTGTGACCTACGCTGTAGTCAGTGTACTGCATCGCTTTGACTTGCTTTGCCCTGGCAAGATTGAGTGCCTCTATTTGATGAAACAATCCAGAAGAGGTTTTAAAGGTTTATAAGTGGAACCAGAGGAGCTCTTCATCATCCCCTACAGCCAATTTTACAGGTTAATGGATTGCTGAAATACGCCAGGACTTTCTTTCTGAGTGGAGTTGATGCTGGCAGTTTGTTAGTGCTAAAATTGATGGTTGGAGATAAAACATTGTAGAGTTTAGTATTTTGCAGGAAAACCCTGCCACATCACTGCACACACAAACAGTGACAGAAAATGGAATAAACCTTGTTGAAAAAGCTTAAACAGAGCACCAAATGAAAACATCAGAAACTTCAGACAGTTGTGAACATTTTCTTCTGAAGCAAAAATCCTCTTGAGGTTCTGTGCTATAGGTTTAATAATAATCCTATAGTGAGTAAATGTGGACTGACATCAGAGGCTTAATGCAGAGGAAGTGAGGTTTGTTGCAGCAGTTTTTCAGCAGTATGACTACTACAACAGAAAGCAGGTCCTATTTGTTGGCCCCAGAGACCCATTATGACCGCAGTATATTGATTATCTAAATTAACATTTTCTATTATCACA